>SJYO01004081.1:603207-724307 GCA_006410555.1 Capra ibex | reverse complement strand
CACCCTTTCCGGGCACCCTTTCGGAGCACCCTTTCCGAGCACCCTTTCGGAGATCCCTTTCCGTGACTAGGGAACTAGTTGCGCTTCCCTTCGCATAGTGACGACGATCTCGAGCCCTCCTTTCGCGTGCACGTACGGGGGTGAGCTCTGCTCCTGACTGAGGGGACCCCTCTGAGGTCTTCATGGGGTTCTAGGTACAGTGTGACCTCTCCTTAGGAGTCCAAGGCCGTGGCTGAGGTGTGTTCCAGAATCCGGGGCCAAAGCTGCCCTCTCCTTAGGGCTCTCCGGGGGCTCGTTGAACGTTCCCCTGACCGGAAAGGACTCCGGTGGTCTCGCCTAGTGACTCCAGGGGCAGCATTCAGCTCTCGTGGACGGCTTTGAGCTATTTTAGGCCCTATAAGAGGGGAGGTCCACTCTACTCCGGGTAAAGGCGACTCCGCAGAACTTCGATTAGTGTGGATTGGAGACCTTGAAGGTTTCCCAGGAAGTGTGGGAACGACGTTTAGTTCTTCAAGGGGCTGTATGGGCAGAGGTGAGCTCTCCTTCGTGCTCTCAGGGCGGGTGTAGGTCTCCTCGGGGAAAAGAGGGAGTATCGAGCTCTGCTCCATAGGAAATTGACACACAGCCCTTTCTTAGGGACACCAAGGGCAGCGTAGAGGTCTCCTCCGCGAGAGGTGTCCTTTCCGCTCTCCTTGAGGTCCCAGCACGGTGGTAAGGGTCTCAGGGGGTCTATAGAGTCAGGTAAGGTCCCTTTGGACAAAAGGGACGTGACGGAGCTGAAAGTTCTGCTCCTAGCTGAGTGTGGTGCCACCGTGCACCCTGTCGGGACACACAACCGGAGCACCCTTTCGGAGCTCCCTTTTGGTGTCTAGGGAACTAGGTGCGCTTCCTTTCGCACTGTGACGAGGATGTCGAGCCCTCCTTTCGCGTCCACGTACGGGGGTGAGATCTGCTCCTGACTGAGGGGACCCCTCTGAGGTCTTCTTGGGGTTCTAGATACAGTCGTGACCTCTCCTTAGGATTCAAGGGCCGGGGCTTGGGTGTGTTCCAGAATCCGGGGCCGTAGCTGCCCTCTCCTTAGGGCTCTCCGGTGGCTCGTTGAGCGTAACCCTGACCGGAAAGGACTCCGGTGGTCTCGCTCAGGGACTCCAGGGGCAGCATTCAGCTCTCGTGGACGACGTTGAGCTCTTTTAGGTCCTCCTAGAGGGGAGCTCCGCTCTACTCCGGTTAAAGGCGACTCCGCAGAGTGCCGAATAATGTGCATTGTAGAGCTTGAAGTTTTCCCAGGAAGTGAGGGAACGACGTTGAGTTCTTCAAGGGGTTGTAAGGGCAGAGGTGAGCTCTCCTTCGTGCTCTCAGGGCGGGTATAGGTCTCCTCGGGGCAAAGGCGGAGGATCGAGCTCTCCTCCTTAGGAAAGGGACGCACCAGCCCTTTCTTAAGGGCCGTAAGGACAGTGTAGAGTTCTCCTCCGCGAGAGGTGTCCTTTCCGGTCTCCTTGAGGTCCAGCACGGTGGTAAGGGTCTCATGGGGTCTACAGAGTCAGGTGAGGTCCCTTTGGACAAAAGGGACGTGACGGAGCTTAAAGTTCGGCTCCTAGGTTAGTGTGGTTCCACCGTGCACCCTGTCGGGACACCCTTTCGTAGCACTTTTCGGAGCAACCTTTCGGAGGTCCGTTTTGGTGTCTAGGGGACTAGGTTCGCTTCCCTTCGTACTGTGACGAGGATGTCGAGCCCTTCTTTCGCGTGCACGTACGGGGGTGACATCTGCTCCAGACTGAGGGGACCCCTCTGAGGTCTTCATGGGGTTCTAGGTACAGTCCTGACCTCTCCTTACGAGTCCAAGAACGTGGCTGAGGTGTGTTCCAGAATCCGGGGCTGTAGCTGCCCTCTCCTTAGGACTCTCCTGGGGCTCGTTGAGCGTACCCCTGACCGGAAAGGATTCTGGTGCTCTCGCCCTGNGTCCAGTCCACCAGACCCTAAGGGTAGAGAAAGTCTTAAAAGGTCAAATAACACTAGGTGTGTCAGTTTCCGAAACCGTATCAGTTATTTCGTCATTATCTACAAAAAGACCTTGAGAGAACGAAAAAGCTACTAGGTCACCTACAACCGTTAAACTAGAGACCAAGGAGACGGAAAAGATTTTGGTCGAACTTGTAGACTTTCAAGTGACAAGTGTATAACGACTTCGGATCGAACCTCTTAAAACTCGTAATGAAATGATCGCACACTCTACTCACGTCAACACACCATCAAACTCGTAAGAAACCGTAACGGACAGAAACCCTAACCGTGAGTCAGCACAGGTTAAGAAACGCTGGGCCACCTGACACATCGGACGGTCCGAAGAGACGGGTACCCTAAGAGGTCCGTTCTTATGACCCCACCCAACGGTAAGGGAAGAGGTCCCCTAGAAGGGTTGGGTCCCTAGAAGGGTTGGGTCCCTAGTTTGGGCCCAGAGGAAACAACCGTCCGTCCAAGAAATGGTAGCCTTGGTGGAAGACCTCCGAGACATTACCATTTCCCCGTCTAAAATCTATTTCCGTCCTCTCACCGAACTCCACGTCTACCTCGAACGCTGATATCGAAACTCTACCCGTTCCAGAAAGAAGTTTTAAACCCCCATAATCGTAAGTCTCACCTCTTCCGTTACCGTGGGGTGAGGTCATGAGAACGGACCTTTTAGGGTACCTGCCTCCTCGGACCACCCGACGTCAGGTACCCCAACGATTCACAGTCGGTACTGACTCGCTGAAGTAAAAGTGAAAAGTGAAAGTACGTAACCTCTTCCTTTACCGTTGGGTGAGGTCACAAGAACGGACCTCTTAGGGTCCCTGCCCCTTCGGACCACCCGACGGTAGACACCCCAGCGTGTCTCAGCCTGTGCTGACTTCGCTGAATCGTCGTCGTCGTCGTCGTAACTCCCTAGACCGAATCGTGTCCCGCCACCGTAGTTACTAATCTCCGTCTCAGATCCCCCTCCAAGTTTGACAAGACTCTGAACACTGAAACCCGTCCAACTGAAGACGCAGAAGTAGACTTCCTTCTCTACCATTATACGTCAAATGGTCCAATAATCCACTCGACTACACAGACAATGTTTCGTCAGTACAAGAAGTCTGACCACCCCTGCACCGACCCCCTCCCTACCTTACCCTCGAACTTCAATCGTCTACATTCGAAAATATCTATCTTACCTATTTGTTCCAGGATGACATGTCGTGTCCCTTGATATAAGTTAGAGGGTACTAATTGGTATTACCTTTTCTTATTTTTTTCTTACATATTGACTTAGTAAAACGATTTTAATTGTCTTATAACGTCTTTAGTTGTGTTGTAATTTAGTTGATATGGAGTCAAATTTTTTGACTACATTTTTAATCATGTCGGTGAAACCTTTTTTAAAAAATTTCAAAGAATATTTTAATCTGTATATGAATGGTACCCCCCTTTTTGTTTTTTTTATTTCGTCAGTACAAGAAAAGAACACGTATCTTATAAAATTTACAAATGTAAATTAATTTACAAATTATTTTATTACATGGGATTACGTTAATAAGATAAATGTTCTATTAAAGTCCAAAATATTTTTACAATTAAGTCTCACATATAATTACCCTACGTTTTAAATTTAAATCAAAATAAAAATAATTATGAAAAATTAGTTTCATTTTCACCATTATTTTATGTTGATTTTCAGAGGATTTCTTTTTTCCGGTCAGGAAACGGAGAATGAAAGAAAAAAAAAAAAAACGGAGAATGAAAGGTTCGGTTGAAAAATCAATGAAACGTACAAAAAATTAACAAAGGAGTAAAATTTCACCATATGAATACAGTACTACACAATCTATAATGTAAATTTGAAGCTATAGTAGCTAACTTAAAATCAGGAATATAGGATACGACGAAGTAAGTGGAGAAAAAGAGTTATATTAATATAGTGTTAAAAACCAATTTTAGGGAATAGTCATAAATGTAATAATACTGACACATTTATAGTAAATAATTATGAAGACTCGATCTATCATATGAGACTAAGATAAATGAAGAGTATGTAAAATAAAAGGATCTCCATTATTTTGACGGAAAATTTTTTCACGAGTCACAAAATACATAGAAAACGATTAAAGAGGGGTTCTAAGAAAAAAATTAATTAATTAAAATTAACCTCTTATTAAGGAAATTTTATAACACTACCAAAAGCGGTATTAGTTGAACTTAGTCGGTGTCCATATGTACATAGGTAAGGTAGGACTTGGGCGGGAGGGTGGAGGGAGAAGGACTCTAAGATTATCTCGACAGTTTATAGACAGTTAGGACAAAAGGTTTGTGGAGTGGTCCTCTCTCTGAGACATTCAAGACAAAGGCGAAGAGTGTACGGAAAGAGCAAGACGAGCTCCCCGAGAAAGGAATCCGGCCACCACGTTTGGGTCACTAGGCTCCTGAACCTGGTGAGAGTACCAATTTTAGGGGAAGAGTGATTGCAGGACAGAAAAAAAAGAGAATCAAATCAAGGAGAAAAACGACATCGTGTAGGTCATCGTTGAAGAAATTTTCCCCATTAAAAAAACTCAGGCACAAACAAACGTTTACTAAAATAAGAACCAACTGTCTTAGGAAATGGACCAGTTTGATTCAACTTTACTTGATGCAGATTTTAAACTTTCTTACTTAGGCAACCATTATTTTCCACACTACGACGAATCTAACAAAGAGAAACTCTGAACTCTTTGTTTTGAAAAACAAAAGAAGAGGGACACATGGACCTGGGATTCGACCCTCGGAGAGGTCCCGAGACACCATCTCTTAGTGAGACAAAACCAATCGTAGGGGTGAAAGTTGGACGACTCTAATATTGAAAGAAATATAACAAATCAGTCTATGGGAGGAGGTGGACGAGAGACAGAAAGTTTTAAACAACTTGGGAAACTGTATTTACGTCGTTATAAAAAATCTAAGTCGAGGATCTCATCACCTTTGTTTTCGTTTTTATTTGTTCACCTTGGATTAATTTGAATTTTCGAAAACGTGTCGTTTCCTTTGGTATTTGTTTATGTTGGATGTCTTACCCTCTTTTATAAGTGTTTGCTCCGTTGGTAGTTCCCGAATTAACGGTTTTATATGTTTGTCGAATATGTCGAGTTATAATTTTTTTTTTGGTGTTATTTTTTACCCGTCTTCTATATCTGCAAAAAGATTTCTCTATGTCTACCGGTTGTCCGTGTACCTTTCCACGAATCATAACAACTAATAATCTCTTTACGTTTAGTTTTGATGTCACTCTGTGGTGGAGTGTGACTAGTCTTACCGACAGTAGTTTTTCAGATGTTATAACATTAGTAGACGGTTAATTTTTAAATTTTTTACAAAAATTTTCATTTCATGAGATAGTCAAGTCAAGTCAAGTAAGCGAGTCAGTACAGGTTGAGAAACGCTGGGGTACTTAGTGTCGTGCGGTCCGGAGGGACAGGTAGTGGTTGAGGGCCTCAAGTGAGTCTAAGAACAGGTAGCTCAGTCGCTACGGTAGGTCGGTAGAGTAGGAGCCAGCAGGGGAAGAGGAGGACGGGGATTAGGGGGGGTCGTAGTTTCAGAAAAGGTTTCTCAGTTGAGAAGAGTACTCCACCGGTTTCATGACCTCAAAGTCGAAATCGTAGTAAGGAAGGTTTCTTTAGGGTCCCGACTAGAGGAAGTCTTACCTGACTAACCTACTAGAACGTCAAGTCCCCTGAGAGTTCTCAGAAGAGGTTGTGGTGTCAAGTTTTCGTAGTTAAGAAGTCGCGAGTCGGAAGAAGTGTCAGGTTGAGAGTGTAGGTATGTACTGGTGTCCTTTTTGGTATCGGAACTGATCTGCCTGGAGTCAACGTTGTATCTTTATTATTTACGACCTCTCCCACACTCTTTTCCCTTGGGAGGATGTGAAAACCACCCTTACATTTAACCACGTCGGTGATCCCACTTATACCTTCAAGGAATTTGATTTTTCNGGGTCAGGTTGAGAGTGTAGGTATGTACTGGTGTCCTTTTTGGTATCGGAACTGATCTGCCTGGAATCAACGTTGTATCTTTATTATTTACGACCTCTCCCACACTCTTTTCCCTTGGGAGGATGTGAAAACCACCCTTACATTTAACCACGTCGGTGATCCCACTTATACCTTCAAGGAATTTGATTTTTCAACATACTAGATCGGTAGGGTGAGGACCCGTATACAGGTCTCTTTTTGTATTAAACTTTTCTATGTACATGGGATCACAAGTATCGTACTGATAAACATCATCAGTTCTGTACTTTCGTTGGAGACAGGTAACTCTTTACTGACCTATTTCTACACCACAAACACACACACACACACACACACATATGTGTGTGCGTGTTACCTCATAATCAGTATTTTTCTCTTGTCTTATTACGATAAACGTCGATGTACCTATCTGGATCTTTAATAGTATGATTTACTTCAGTTTCTGTTTATATACTATAGTGAATACACCGATGTTTCCTTGAAATATTTTGTTTTTGTCTCAGTGTCTGTATCTTTCTTGAATACCAATGGTTTCCCCATTTTCCCCTCTCCCTATTTAATCCTCAAACCCTAATTGTCTATGTGTGTGATGGTATATATTTTATTTATTGTTCCTGGATGATATATTGTGTCCCTTGATATCAGTTATAGGACATTATTGGTAATATCCTTTTCTTAGACTTCTTTTTATACACATTGTTTTAGTGAAACGACATATGGACTTTACAACATTTAGTCGCTATGAAGTTAATTTTTTTCGTTTCTTGGAAGGGTTTGTTTTTTTAAACAACTGTAGAAAGTGTACAACTACAACGGAAAAGAAAAAAATTTTTATAAATAAATAAAATTAACTTCCGATTAATGAAATGTTATAACATAACCAAAACGGTGTGTAGTTGTATTTAGACGGCACCCACATGTGCACAAGGGGTAGGACTTAGGGGGAGGGTGGAGGGAGGGGTATGGTAGGGAGACCCAGTAGGGTCACGTGGTCGGGGCTCGTAGGACATAGGACACAACTTGGACCTGACCGCTAAGCAAAGAATATACTATAATATGTACAAAGGTACGGTAAGAGGGCTCAGTAGGGTGGGAGAGGGAGAGGGTGTCTCAGGTTTTCTGACAAGATATGTAGACAGAGCGTATGTCCCAATAACAATGGTAGAAAGATTTAAGGTATATATACTCAATCATATGACATGACCACAAAAAGAAAGACCGAATGAAGTGAGACATATTAGCCGAGGTCAAAGTAGGTGGAGTACTCTTGACTAAGTTTACATAAGAAAAATTACCGACTCATTATGAGGTAACACATATACATGGTGTCGAAAGAATAGGTAAGCAGACGACTACCTGTAGATCCAACGAAGGTACAGGACCGATAATATTTGTCACGACGCTACTTGTAACCCCATGTACACAGAGAAAGTTAAGACCAAAGGAGCCACACATACGGGTCGTCACCCTAACGACCCAGTATTCCGTCAAGATAAAGGTCAAAAAATTCCTTAGAGACGTGACAAGAGGTATCACCGACATGATCAAACGTAAGGGTGGTTGTCACATTCTCCCAAGGGAAAAGAGGTGTGGGAGAGGTCATAAATAACGAACATCTGAAAGCCTATCGTCGGTAAGACTGACCGTACTTTACCATGGAGTAACACCAGAACTAAACGTAAAGAGACTATTACTCACTACAACTCGTAGAAAAGTACACAAACAATCGGTAGGCATACAGAAGAAACCTCTTTACACATAAATCAAGAAACCGGGTAAAAAACTAACCCAGCAAATAAAAAGACCTTAACTCGACGTCCTCAACGAACATATAAAAACTCTAATCAACAGTCAACGAAGTAAACGATAATAAAAGAGGGTAAGACTTCCGACAGAAAAGTGGAACGAATCTCAAAGGAAACAACACGTCTTCAAAAATTAATCCAGGGTAAACAAATAAAAACGAAAATAAAGGTTATAAGATCCTCCACCTAGTATCTCGTAGGACGATACTAAATACAACCTCTCACAAAACGGATACAAGAGGAGATCCTCAAAATATCAAAGACCGGAATGCAAATCTACAAATTAGGTAAAACTCAAATAAAAACACATACCACAATCTCTCACAATATCAAAGTAACAAAATGTTCACCAACTGGTCAAAAGGGTCGTGGTGAACAATTTCTCTAACACAAATTAGGTAACATATAAGAAAGGAGGAAACAGTTTCTATTCCACAGGTCTCCACGCACCCAAATAGAGACCCGAAAGATAAAACAAGGTAACTAGATATAAAGACAGAAACACGGTCATGGTATCACAGAACTACTGACACCGAAACATCATCTCGGACTTCAGTCCGTCCAACTAAGGAGGTCAAGATAAGAAGAAAGAGTTCTAACGAAAACTAGAACGGAAAGACATGTGGAGTCACTTCCTGAGAGATCATTGTATAGTTCTTCCTGTCTTTCAACTTTGGGTCTAGACAAAACAGATTACGTCCAAGAAACAGGTGGCACCTAGTTCCTTAACAATAACTATTACCTAAATAGTTACCCGGTACTCTCACAACGTAAATCCTTAAAATACGAACAGTCGAAGTCTCCCGTTTCCCGTAGCTAATTCGTTTTGTTTGGGGTAGGAGGTCATGACGTACCTCTGACGTCTGAGTTGGAATTTACACTAATGTGTTTACATTATATAGTACCACTCCCTCTTTTAATGGCTATTCCTGAAAAAGGAAAAAGTAGAACAGGTAACAAAAAGAAGAAGAAAAAAAAATCTTTGGTGAAAAGAAACACTTAGACTTCCGAGACTTACTTTCTATTACTATTATCGAACAAATACATCGACATTTCTGTTGGTAATATCGATCAAACAAGGGCATCGGTCTATGACATAAAGAACGGGTGAACCTCCACTTAGTTCCGGTCACCAGTCTTATATTTCTTTTTAGACTGAGACCTTTAAGGTCAAAAACAGTCGGTCCTGGTTTCTCTCTCCGTTCTATCCCGTTTCCTTCCCTTGTTGTTGTTTTTTTTTTCCGCTCTTCCTTCTCTCCGTACTTCCTTCTCTCCCTAGTCATCTTTTTTACTACGCAGTCACCTCCTGAAGTATCTCTGAATAGTTCTTCCTGTAAGTGCTGACTTAAGGTCCGGTCAAAGTACGCGACACAGGTTGCGACTACAGGGGACCAAGAAAAGGAAATTGATAAAAGAATAACGGGGAAACAAAATTCCAAAAATCACAGGACTTACAACGGGGTGGACAGAATGGAGAGAAGAGACAGAGGACTACACGATAGTCTCTACGTCTTTCATCCTCACTACGGGCTCAACGTCTTCTCACTTAACTGTCCCGTCCTTCTCGTCGGCATTCGGAACGGCCTATAAGTGACAAATCACCCACAAGTCCACTGACCCTCCGAGGGAGGAAGGAGTAAAACACTAAACACGGTCCCAGTCACCACACCGACAGCAATGTTCCTAGGGGGCTCCATATGTGGTGACACACACAGGAAGTCATCGTTTACATCCCTTTGTCTTGTTCTTACCAGGAAGGAGACAGCATGTCATGTCCCCTGAGTCGAGTCACATTACACCGTCGGACCTACCCTCGCCCCTAACTCCCTCTCACCTAAGAACACATATATACCGACTTAGGGAAGAGACAAGTGGACTTTGATAGTGTCACAACAATTAACCGATAAACTCACACAATCAACGAGCCAGCACAGGTTGAGAAACACTAGGGTACCTGACATCGGGTGGTCCGAGGAGACAGGTACCCTATGAGGTTATATTTTATTTTTCAAGATTTCTTTTTTCTACTTACTAGAAAGGAGAAGAGGACCTCTATCTCTTCTTGTCCCTTCGGACCGTGGGACGTCAGGGACCCTAGTGTTTCTTAGTCTGTGTCGACTCGTTGACTTGTTGTTTTTGTCAAAGAGGAGAACCGAGGACGTGTAGTAGGGGAACTTAAGGAGCTCAGGTCCCTCCTTCCAATCGTAGGACGTCTCTCCTACCCTCCACGAACACCGTACATGGATAAAGTCTGGTTCCTGTACCCCAGGTCAGGGGAAGAGATGTGACACTGTTCACCGGTGACACTCGAGTCTGTGACTGGAGTACCCGGAACCAAAGGATCCAACGTATTACTCCTTTGATCTTGAGAACCGTCAGGAAACTTGATCTTGTAAGACACTTCAATCACCGTATATGTATAAGATCTTAACACACGTCCTTATGGAACCCCTAGGACACCCAAGACTAGATCTGTAAGATCTTGAAACGTCAGTTTACTCAACGTGTTTGAAACCCGAAGGGTCACGTACATTTACAACACACATGTGGCATGACACCAGAATTCAGGTATTATCATACTACAGATTTTTTGAGTGGATGGAATTAATGACCATTTTCTACGATTGGTAGTAGACTCCGAAGTCCCTCAGTTACAAAAACGTTTTCGTTATCCTTTCTAATGACTAGCGTCTGGTGGTATTGTTTACATCATGATAATTATCTTTTCAAACTTTTCATATTCTTAATGTTTTCACACTGTCTCTGTACTCCACTCGTTTACGACAACCTACGTACCGCGACTATTTGACCGAACCACGTCCCAACGGTATTTGGAAGTTACATAAAAAAAAAATTACGTCACGGACTCTTCGTGTTATTTCACTCCATACGGACATGACCAATGTAGAGGAAAGAATCTCACTGTAAGTTGTAAGTGAAAAATTTTCAAACTTTCCTTACTTGCAGAAGAAGTACACCTGGGTAAAATCGAAAAGACTATCCCTTATAGCTTGTAGTTCTTCGTTACTCGAAAAAGTTAGGAGGTCGGCCCAGGGAAAAATCCTCATTGTTCGCAACAGGGGATCTGACATTAGAGGTACTCCCGTCCTGAGGACAAACAGAATAAAATCTCTGGAGAGTCTCAAGACGGACAAGTGTACTGACCTTCACCTTCAACCTGTATAAAATAAACAAAACAAAGAAATGGTGGATCGTGTCACGGTCCTTACATTATTTATAAACAACTTAACTGCGGATTGTATACCATAAGATTCATAACACTTACCACCTTTAACGTCGCATTCGTTCCACTCCCATACCCATAACATAAAAAAAAAAGGATTCTTTTTTTATTGTCACGTCTTATTTTGGAAAGTTTCTTCTAATGTTTCGATAAAAGAAAGAGTAACGAGTAGTGAAAGGAGGAGGGGTCTTAAGGTTCAGGATAACAGAGTGGTTTGTCACTTTTCTCTTTTTACATTCTTGGAAGGTCTTAATGGCTCCGAAACATGCGGGAGGAACAACCTACACACAGGGAAAACACGAAACCAAACCATCTTTAATTTCTCATTTCTTTATAGACCCCGGGGTATAGCCCTACGATTAATCAACAAAAGAACAGTTTCCTTAATTTTTCTACAAAGACTCTCTTACAGATACAAACTAAACCTTCTCTTCAAAACAGAGTGGGGTCTAAACGCACTACAGGGGTCCATACAGGTTAATCGAGTTCTCCACAATGTGGTAATTTTTTTTTTTTAGAGTTTCACTTTTAATCAAACGAAACCAAATTTTGTATGTACGGTACATAGGGAAGTCCTCCTTCTTTCGATAATATTTTAGACCTTTTGTTGGATGTTTTTCTTGAATCGAGGGATTGACGAGCCTTCCTTCAGACCCCGCGATATGACAGACTTTGCCTGAGCTTTTATCTCCACAACAACATTAACGTCAACCGTAAACGTTGAGACGTCCACTTCCTTCAGTCGAACGACCTTGTAAAGAAAACCGTAATCTTCGAGTCCTTTAATTATTCTTTCTTGACTCCTGTTTCACCATGAATGGCTAATTTCGTGTGAAGACCTTAAAGAGTACCTGGGAGTTCATTGGACACCAAACATCTGTGACTCGCTAACGATTCGTCTCTCGCGACACGACCACGTCTCTCGAGGGAAGAGATTTCCTGAGACCCGAACGACCCTCATCCTTCCTTCGTTCTGTTGAACTCTCTCTTGGTCTCAATCACCGTACTGCCTAGACTAGGAGTCACACGACCCTCCAGTCTTTTTCCTCTCCGGTCCGATCTAACCTCAGGTCTTTTCTCTATGGTACCGACCGACCACCACGGACTACCCCACGGAACAAACGGCCACTCGTCTCTCCTGAGCCTTCCCGCAAGTTTTGACTCCTTATCGCACTCGGTCTCGACCTTCCGTTCGTCACATAACCGTGTGACCCATCTCCCCCATCACCATCCACCTCCACGAAGTACTCTCTCCTCCGTCCCCTCGACTCATCCCCCACTAAACACCTTTCTACCACGACAAACTCAGACCTTACAGAAGGGGACTTGAGTCAGAGGAGGTAGGAAACGAGAGATGTGGGAAGGGGAACAAACCCTCCTGTGTCTTTGACCAACCCTTTACGACGACATTTGTTACTCACCAGTCACTACGAAACTAGTCTCCTACCGTACAGAGTCTTCTCCTAATACATTCTTGAATAAAAAATTATATCAAAATTAACAAAGTGTAGAACAAATATCGACACCGATAAGTTACCTGTCATCTGTACGATTTACCCTAGTCACAAACGACAAATTAAGTGGGCCAGTCCTCCCTAGAACCAGATCTTTATGGGACCCCTCAAAACTCTAGCGTCGGTGGGTAACACGGACTACCAACACCGGACTCTACTGGAGGAGAAACCATTGGGAGGTTTCACACACACACACACACACACACACACACACACACACATACACACACGCACGCGCGCGCTTACGTGTACGCGATCAGTTGTATAAACCACTGGTGTTTCACCTTCCATGTCTCCGAAATCCTGGTCCGTCTAAAAAAAAATTCAACTTCATATCAATTAATGTTACAACACAATCAAAGTTCACATGTCGTTTCATTAATTAAAATATATATATATATATAAATATACATATATGACGACGACGACGATTCAGCGAAGTCAGCACAAACTGAGACACGCTGGCATACCTGTCGTCGGATGGTCCGAGGTCCGTTCTTGTGACCTCACCCAACGGCAAAGGAAGAGGGAATACACATACATATACACACACACACACACACACATACATATTTAAGAAAAAGTCTAAGAAAAGGTAATATCCAATAATCTTTTATAGCTCACATCAAAGGACACGATATGTTATCCAGAAACAACTAATAGATAAAAGACACAACATTACGTGTATACATGTGTAATTAGGGTTTGAGGACAAAACAGGGAGAAGTGGAAAGGAGAAACCATTGGTATTTAAACAAAAGATACAGACGGTCAGACAAAGAAAAAACATTTATTCAAGTAAACATAGTAAAAAAAAAGAAAAAATTAAAAAACCGATGTGACGTGTCGTACACCCTAGAATCAAGGGACTGGTCGCTAGCTTGGACAGGGGGACGTAACCTTCGTGTCTCAGAATTGGTGACCTGACGGTCTCTTCAGGGACATAGTAAAAAAAATTCTAGCGTGAATATTCACTATGCTACATAAATAAAGAGAGATTGACCGAATGAATCACACTATTATACAGCGTTTACCGTAATAAGGCAAGAAAAAATACCGACTTATTGTAAGGTAACGCACATACATCATGTAGTAGAAATAGGTAAGGAGACAGTCACCTGTAAATCCAACTCCTGATACGTCTAAACGTAGCCTACGTCCGGACGGGGAAAGTCGAGACACTGAACACGACCTCACGTATCCGGTCGTCGTCGCTGGTGGTCCCTTTCGGGACGACCGTTCTCTACCCCATCCCTTGCTGACTGTCCCCGAGGTCGGAGAACAACCTGTGTCACCGACGTGTGCCTCTGTGTCTCCTCCCAGAGACGAGGAACCCGTAAACCAAAAGAACATAGAGGAGAGGACGTCTCTCAGATTAGGACAAAGAAGAAGAAGGAGGTCTAAATCGAATCTTTCTGAAAAATTAGGAAAAAAAAAAATTTCTGATAAAGCACTTGAAACTGAGTGGACCCGTGATGAAACATGTGTACATTACCCAACTTACCACCGAGGGTTTTTCTATACGGGCTCAGGATTGGGGACCTCGGACACATAAACCTTTTTCTAGAAACGTTTAAATTAATAGTGAAACTGTAGTAGGGTCTCAATCCCATTGTTCAGGTTACTGTCCACAGGGACACTCTTTTCCTCTCCTGAGTCTCTATATCTCTGTGTCACACCACCGGACCACCTCCACCTCCGTCGCTACCCCTACTACCTAACCGTTCCTGACGACCCTTTGAAGGTCTTCGATCCTCTCTCCGTCTCTCACGTGGGAGGACCTTCCTCGGTAGGGACGAGTGTGAGACTAAAACCTGAGGAGCGGAGGTCTTCTTTCATTTAAGACAAAATTCGGTACGTCAAATCCTATTAAACAAAACCGTCGGGGTTCTTTGAGCATATCGTGGATACACCCTTGCAAGGTAGAGGCGAAACACCAGCTTCGGGAAAATTCGAGGGACTCGTTAAACGAAGAAATCTTAAAAAAGCGAATAGAAAGAGACGCTCCATCTCAATCTCCAAGGACGAAATCCAGGTCAAGGAAACGCGACATAAAGGAGGCCCCAGATAACCGGGACCTCAGACGTGGACTACTCACTCGGGATCCTATAATCCCCTGGACCAGAGAAAGGACGTTTCCGACAGTTAAAGTCAAATAACGAGAACAAAGAAAATGATTCCATAGATATATCATATAACAATTTTGATTCTGTGAACACTCTCAATTTTCCTCGGCACTTTCTTTCACTTTCACAATCAGTGAGTCAACACAGGCTGAGAAACACTAGGACACCTGACATCGGACGGTCCGAGGAGACAGGTGTCTTACGAGGTCCGCTCTTATGACCTCACCCAACGGTAAAGTAGGAGGTCCCCTAGAATGACTGGCTCCCTAACTTGAACCCAGAGGACGGAACGTCCGTCTAAGAAATGGTAGACTCGGTGACGACTATAAATATTGTTTACATTTGACTCTGACAGAATCCACTTGGTCCTGTAGACGAGTAAGAAGAATAACCAGTATAGATCTAAGATTTATGATCTGAACACCCCGTAGGAAAGACCAGAACAGTCATATTAACGACCGATTCGGAACCCTCACTCTTTACGTCCCTCAAGTCTTAGTGACCGGAAGGATCAGAGAAAAGAGAACGAGATCACAAGAGAGGTCTCCGAACTAAAGAGAAAAGGGAAAAATCGAAGTACAGACTATTGGGACAAAACAGGAGTCTGGAGAAAACATTCCATTGTGTCGGGGAACTGGAGAAAGAGTAAGACTAAAAACGGAGAGTCATACGAAGAGACATCACTCATTCTTCTAACCCTGAGGAAACCTACCTGGTAGTTAATTGAACTTAGGAAATTTCATTCAGAATTTTATACAATTTAATAATTAAGTGTGGTCTTTGTCCTCGTTTCTCAAACAGTACAAAGTATGTAATTATGACGTACCCCGAGACTGTGGTAGACCTCGTGTCTTAGGACCCCGGGTACTATCCCCGGCATCCGTCAGTGACTTCAACAAAGTACTAAGGGTGTGGTGACGGTGACGACTCTCTTGTTTCTCAGCAGACAACCTACAAGGAGACGCCCCACCTTCGACCCGGTGCAAGAGATTTTAATCGGAGAAAAGGAGACGACAACAACGTTTATTCCTCGGAAGGTCCTCCCATAAACGGTAGTGGTGGTTACTGGATCTTTACAGTCAATGTTAATTCATGGTACGAGACTCTATATAATCGGTATAACGAGGAGACCTCTTTACTTACCGGTACGCACTACAAAGTCAATGATCTAACCTTACTCTCAGATTCTCGAGAAAACCTTCTCTCACTTGAAGACGTCCTGGGACATCGGTGTAAACTCTTCGAAGACGGTTAACGGGGTCCCATCATCCAGTGTACAAACTGACGGGTAAAGTTCCTACGGGAATTTTCATCCCTAATACAACGGTGCAAGTAAGTACACAGGACGTGTGGGACGCACCACGCTCCGTCGACCCTCTACGAGCCCTCTACACATGACTCACTTACTCACTACGATCTTTTCCAGGTCGTAAAGATAGGTGACTTCAGGATAGTCACCGATTTTGAAGCTCTGTGACGTATTCTTTGTGAGCATAAGGGTTCACACGAAGAAATAAATCGAACTAACGTGATACCGTACTCCTTATTGTGTCCATTCTACGAGTCTAGACATCACTGGTCAAGGTAAAAACATGCACATGTGTGAATACAGTGGTGGTGAGTCCAGTTCTTAGTTCTCGTGCAGATTGTGTATTCCTTCCAGGAAACGTGGGGAAGTCAATTGTCGAAAGACAATTTGTATTGGTGAGAGACAGAAGTCAATGGTATCCAATCAAAACAGACGGGTACATGAAGAAAAAAAAAAAAAGGTACATGAAGAATATATACTACAAAATATCACACACCAGAGAACACAAACCGAAGAAAGTGAGTTATAATACAAAGACTCTAAGTAAGTTCAACAATTAACGACACATCGTCGTCAAATAAGAAAAATAACGTTCCTCCATAAGGTAATATACTTATATGGTGTTAAATAAATATATGAAATCACAAACCCGACAAAGGTCAAACCCGATAATACTTACAAAAACATGTACAGAAATTGACGTGTATACAGGATTTTAAAGCACAAAATGATTACTCCCTTCCTCTCCTTCCTTTATTATTACTATTATTATTGACTACGATAACTTTCCAATGATTTACGGTCCTTCATGTCATTCGTCAATACGTTTATGAGACGTCGGATCAGATACGTACAAAAAAATAACGGTATGGCCAGACAGAAGGATGAAACACGGAATTAATCTTTTTCTTGGGAATTTTCGTCCTATTGGCAGTCATGTGTAACATATGGACTAATCAGTCGTAGACTTTAATAGATTGACTGAAAAAACAAACAAAATTTCGTCGGGGGCAGAGGACGACCCCGAAGGGTCCACCGCGACCACCATTTCTTAGACGGACGATTACGGTCTCCGGGTCCGGTCTCTTTACCCAAGCTAGAGACCCAGTCTTTCTAGGGGACCACATCCTTTGCCGTTGGGAGAGGTCACAGGAACGGACCTCTTGAGGTACCCGTCTCCTCGGACCGTCCGATGTCAGGTACCCCAGTGTCTTCCTCGACCTGCGCTGACTTCGTTGATTCGGGAAGGGGACGATGGTACCGAACGAAGTGATCTTACCCGCGGGACTTCCAAACCCTGACTTAGGGGTCATTCGTCAAGACACGCCCCGTGACTATTTGACTTGGTTATCCGAATGAATGTTCTTTCGACTAAAAAATTTTTCTAATAAACACTCGTCCAACAAAAGCTCACAGTCTGTGTGAAACAGTGTTTTAACAGAACCTGACCAGATTACGTTGGACAATTGACCTCACGGTCACTACCAGTGGTCCTGGAGGGTGGGAGAATTAAAGTTTCTCTTGTCGAGAAGTTGAGTCCACAAAGGACCATAAAAACACGGTAAAAAGAGACAATTGGAGTAATTCGTCGGATTTTTTAATTTTTTCAGTTGAACTCAGAATCAATTGTATACTATTTTACGGATCTAGAACTCACAGGATGAACTATACACAACTATCAACTCATATCGGTAGTGAGGTTTACTCTACGTCTTAAAGAGATCGGGGAGTATGAGGGAGGAGTTGGGAGGTGACAAAAGGTCCGTTGGTGTCTAGACTGAAGAAAGTCATACTTAATCAAAACGGGCAAAACCTGACGGTATATATGCCCTTTATGTCACACATGAGAAACCACTGGTTGACAAAAAAAGAATAGTACCACAAAACTTTAAATGGGAGTAACATATATAAAAATAACGACAACAACAAATCAGGGATTCAACACAGACTAAGAAAACACCGGAATACCTGACATTGGGAGGTCCGAGTAGACAACTCCCCTAAAGGGTCCGTTCTTACAACCTTACCCAACGGTAAAGGAAGAGGTCCCCTAGAAGGACTGGGTCCTTAGCTTGGGAGTAGAGGACGTAACCGTCCACCTAAGAAATGGTGACTCGGTGACTCATAATAAGGTAACATACTCATAGAGTGTTAACTGGATGAAAGAACAATCTGTAAAACCCAGTAAAGGTCCAAAACCGACAAAACTCATGTAGAAAGTGTATGTAAAAACACGTTCAGAAAACACCTGTATTTAATTAAAGAGAACCCATTAATATATCTCCATATTAGTAAACCATTCACACAAATAAGTTGCATATTCTTGGAACTTTCACCAACTTAATAAAATGTAAGGATAGTTGTACATACTTGTAAGGTCAACGAGGTGTATAAATAGTTGTAAACCATAACAGTACCTCGAGATAAAAATTGTTCGAGACTAAAAAGGGGTTGTAAACAGAAAAACGTCAAGGTGTGAAAAAAGAGAGAGTTACACATGGAGTTCCGAGATAAATGTCGGGACCGTAAAAAAAAAAAAAAAACTCACTGTTCAGACTCTTAACGGAATCGAGAAGGGTCGAACTTGGGAACAACGTATAAACCACCAAAGACGAAATCTTATCCTTTGAGAATTGAGTAGAGTCGAAAGGACAGGAACAAACCGTCTACAATTCAAGGATAACTCGTAGATTCCGGGTTGATGGTAAAAGATAACCTAAAAAACCGAAATCGACTTAACTCGATCTTCAATTAGAAAAGTTCTCACTAGTAGTAATATACTGATCGAAGGTCTTGTCACGACCATGTACTATTTATAAATAAACTATTCCTGTAAAATTCTGATACCTACATCATTTGTACAATATGTAATCAGTCGTATATCGTTAAATAATTCTCAAAGACTATCACGGTGTCTATTATGAAACAAAAAGGAACTTTCGTTTTACCTCATACTAAATCACTCTCCCCATATCTCTATTGATTTCTTTTATCTGACTTCAATAATTACTATTCTGTCTAAAGACACGTCCGTGTCATAACGGAAGGTATACCATGTTCTCTTCCCCCGACGATTTTCAAAAGTAAGACGTTTTATAGAAAGGGTGGTCCAACCGTCTTGAGGATTTTACATACAATCTCTAAACAAAGAACCGAATTCCATAAGTCATAAAAATAAAAGTACTCTAATAAAAATTTTAAGTTTTAAAATTCCTTCCGAGTATCCGTAGGAATATTCCTTAATTAAATATTATCTGAAGAAGTGGTTAAGTGTACCGAATCCCTATGTATCCTTCCCTCTTCGGTCCTGGTCCCACAAGTTGGATCCCGAAAGAGAGGACTCCCACCTCCGTACATACACACACACACACACACAAACACTTAGACACACACGAAGCCCCACACGTCCTCTCAATTACGACTTAAACTCTTTGTTACGTCATCCCTTCCACAACCTTCCTTCGTACTGGAGACAGTTTAAAATCAATTGTAGTCAGTTCGACAATTTGTATTCTGACTACACATCGCTGATATTTTCGATACGATATGAAAGAAAGTCAAGATTTTAGTGTATGTTTTTTACTGAATTCACTAAATTACCGTCAAAACAAGAGTCTATGTCATGTAATACTTGTGAATTCAATTTGAAATAGAAAATCTGCATTAGAAGGTACTTTGTCAGATCCACGAGAAATTATAACAAGAGAAGAAAGTTAATTACGGCGTCGGTCGAATTTAGGTAACTGATAGGGTTCTACGCAAATCGAAGTGGAAACGAAAAGGAAAAGTCAGACACATTTTCAAAGGCAGAAACGGGTCTACACAAACTCTGGAGACTAAAAATAGAAGTCGTAAAGTAAAGGGAAAATGAAAAAATATTTCACTACCTATATTATTTGATAAGGTATCAACTCGTCTGCAACGAGACGACTTATTCTACTGACACGACTTCTGTGACGGGAGGAAATAACGAAGAGAGACGTGAATCTCGTTCTAGGAAGAGAAATGTTCTTGACTCCGGAACTCACCAGAGGATGGGTGGGGTCGTGGGAACAAAGAATGGTCAGGAGGAAACAAGTATCGTGAGGTCCGCAGATCGTAAGAGAGGTAAGGAGTCTACATAACCGAAGAAAGGACGATCTCCCAAAAACGTGTATGACAAAGGATTCGAGACTTGTGCGAGGAAAAAAAGTGTACTGGATCTTGAAGTTCAGGTGAGAGGTCACTCCGAAAGAGTCTGAAGGGATAAATAAAAAGACACATAAAAATAAGTATCTGACTCAAAATCCTCTCAAGATCTAAATTCCTTTTGAACTCGATCTATCATGCCTCAAGGGTCTATCGGAGACGTGTTAAGGGCGATAATAATTGTAGATCACCTCAGGTAATTACCTCTAATTACTTGGTCATAACTACTATAATTGATTTCAGATAAAATAAGTCTGAAGGAATCAAAAAGAGACAGGAAGAAGACAAGGTCCCGGGGTTAGTCCTGGGGTGTAATACAATTCAACAGTACAGAGGAATCCGAGGAGAACCGAACACTGTCAAAAAAAAAGTCTAAGAGGAACAAAAACTACTGAAGGTGTCTCAACGGACGACCAATCTCCAAGACATCCTAAGAGGAGATAACCTTGAACAGTCTAAAAAAAAAGGAGAGTACTAATCTGACCAATACCCACCTTTTCCAGTCAAAAGCAAGGTTAGGGTTTCTTTCCGTTATGGTTTCTTACTAGTTTGATGGTGTGTTAACGTGAGTAGAGTGTGCGATCATTTCATTACGAGTTTTAAGAGGTTCGGTCCGAAGTCGTTATGCACTTGGCACTTGAAGGTCTACAAGTTCGACCAAAATCTTTTCCGTCTCCTTGGTCTCTAGTTTAACGGTTGTAGGCGACCTAGTACCTTTTTCGTTCTCTCAAGGTCTTATTTGTAGATAAAGACGAAACAACTGATACGGTTTCGGAAACTGACACACCTAGTGTTATTTGACACCTTTTAAGACTTTCTCTACCCTTAGGGTCTGGTGGACTGGATGGAGAACTCTTTAGACATACGTCCAGTCCTTCGTTGTCAATCTTGACCTGTACCTTGTTGTCTGACCAAGGTTTATCCTTTTCCTCACACAGTTCCGACATATAACAGTGGGACGAATAAATTGAAGATACGTCTCATGTAGCACTCTTTGCGACCCGACCTTCTTCGTGTTCGACCTTAGTCCTAACGACCCTCTTTATAGTTATTGGAGTCTATACGTCTACTGTGGTGGGAATACCGTCTTTTACTTCTCCTTGATTTTTCGGAGAACTACTTTCACTTTCTCCTCTCACTTTTTCAACCGAATTTCGAGTTGTAAATCTTTTGATTTTAGTACCGTAGACCAGGGTAGTGAAGTACCCTTTATTTACCCCTTTGTCACAGTCTGAAATAAAAACCCCCGAGGTTTTAGTGACGTCTACCACTAACGTCGGTACTTTAATTTTCTGTGAATGAGGAACCTTCCTTTCAGTACTGGTTGGATCTATCGTATAACTTTTCGTCTCTGTAACGAAACGGTCGTTTCCAGGCAAATCAGTTCCGATACCAAAAAGGTCACCAGTACATACCTACACTCTCAACCTGCCACTTCTTTCGACTCGTGGCTTCCTGACTACGAAAACTTCACACCATAACCTCTTCTGAGAACTCTCAGGGAACCTGACGTTCCTCTAGGTTGGTCAGGTAAGACTTCCTCTAGTCAGGACCCACAAGAAACCTTCCTTACTATAACTTCGACTTTGAGGTCATGAAACCAGTGGAGTACACTTCTCAACTGAGTAACCTTTTCTGAGACTACGACCCTCCCTGATCCCCGTCCTCCTCTTCCCCTGCTGTCTCTTACTCTACCGACCTACCGTAGTGTCTGAGCTACCTGTACTTAGACTCACTTGAGACCCTCAACACTACCTGTCCCTCCGGACCGCACGACACTAAGTACCCCAGCGTTTCTCAGCCTGTGCTGACTCACTGATTTGACTTGACTTGACTTACCTAAACCCTCCTTTTGCTATGTCCAATTCACGGTAAAAGTAGTGTAGTATAATTGCCATGTAGGATAGTTGTACTAAACACTGACAACTATAACTGGAACTAGTGGATGACGATTCAGTGAAGTCAGCACAGACCGAGACACGCTGGGGTATCTACCGTCGGGTGGTCCGAGGGGACAGGGACCCTAAGAGGTCCGTTCTTGTGACCTCAGCCAACGGTAAAGGAAGAGGTTACGTACTTTCACTTTTCACTTTCCCTTCAGCGAGTCAGCACAGGCTGGGAATCGTACCTGACGTCGGGTGGTCCGAGGAGGTAGGTACCCTAAAAGGTCCGTTCTCATGACTTCACCCCACGGTGACGGAAACTAGTGGATCGACTTCATCATAAACAGTCTAAAGAGATTTCAAGAAAAATGACGGAAGAAACCTTCCTTCCTTGATGAAGTATCGATTCCTCACCCTGGTATTGAGGGATCAGGAAATTCCACCTCGTAAACGTTACAGAGACGTGCCCTCTCAACAGAAGAGGTAAATAATTATACAAGTTGGTATATGAGTATCGTCATACCTAAGTACTTATAATTAAAATACGAAACCTAATATTCGGTTATGATAAAATAAATAAAACAACGAGATCAACAAGGTCCCAACCGACAACCCTCGAGAAAGTCAACCAAGGACACAGAGAAACTAGAACGAAGTAATTAATCTATAAATAAAAAGTTGTGGAAAGAAAGACGGTAAAGTTCCTAGTAGAACATACAAAGGACGAGGTGGGAATCTTAGTCGATAAACAGATTCCTCGGATCCAAGGAAAACTACCTATTACTATAATTCTCTGGTTCTAGATCCACGATTCATACGAGTAACGATGACCACAAGGGGTAAATAAAAATACGACTAAAGAAAGTAAGTATCGTATTTAGTCTATCATACAAACGAAAAAAATCTTGAACGAGATTAAGATAATATCTTACTAGTAAAGGTAGTTAATCTCCGTGTGACGACGACGACGACGACGATTCAACGAAATCAACACAGGTTGAGACACACTGGGGTACCTGCCGTCGGGTGGTTCGAGGGGGTAGGGACCCTAAGAGGTCCGTTCTTGTGACCTCACCCAACGGTAAAGGAAGAGGACACATACTTTCACTTTTCACTTTCACTTCAGCGAGTCAGCACAGACTGAGAATCACTGGGGTACCTGACGTCGGATGGTCTGAGGAGGCAGGTACCCTATAAGGTCCGTTCTCATGACCTCACCCCACGGTAACGGAAGAGGTTTCGAATCCGATCCAAGACCGTTTACGTTTTTGGTCTCTGTGTGATTATTAATTAATAAGTAAATTTATAAAAATCTTTAACAAGTTCAGAGAAACCCTTGTCCTATCTAAGATTTTTCCGTAATGAGAAATGGTATTACGTTTCGCCAAGAAGGACTGTTCCTAAAAAAAATGTTTTACCATAATTTTATCAAATAAAATAAACGTACATGAATTTTTTTAAACTCATATTAACTAAATGTTATAACACAATCAAAGTCTACATGTCGTTTCACTAAGTCACTATATATATACAGGTATATGTACATGTACCTATTATACATAAAAAAAAGGGGTCCTATCCATCAATCTTCTATAACTTATATAAAGGGACACGCTGTGTCATCCAGAAACAAATAAAAAAGAACATAATAACTTCATATTAACGAAATGTGACAAACCAACTAAATAACAGACAGACGAGTGGAAGACACCCAGAAGACAGTGGATATAACCGACAAGGGACTCCAACCTGTGGCATGAAGTGGATGTCACGGATTACGTATCAACCGGGAGTTCTTTGCACACGACTTCCTACTTACTTACTTACTTATGACCGACCTTTCGTCCTGAAAATTGTCTCTCGAACTTACAAGTAGATTGTCGGTAAATTTCGACGTTAAATTGTATTTTCACCACAAGTCTGAATGACACAAAGCCATACGTTTCATAATCCCTTTTCGATCCGATCAGGTTTCGACTTGCACACTGCAATTCCTAAAGAAAATATATACGTGATGAATTTTTACATAATTAACACAACTACAAATGTAAGATTAAGAGATCATTGAACAAATAATCGAAATGTTAGTCTTTTTCATACATATTAAAGATCGATTCATAACGAATCACATCCACTCTATCGATCTATCACTTTCGCGCACAAATAAACGATTATCAATGTCATTTCTGTCAAAACAAAAAAAAAAATTACGGGGGGAGGAGGGGAGGTAGGAGTTATCGACACCCGTTTCTTCACGTTCATCTCCGTGTTATTTATACGAGTGATAGAAAAGAGACAGTTTTCACTGCGAAACCTTGTTTCTGCACGATTTCGTGTCTCTCGACCTTATCCGACCCTCCCCGACCCCGACCTCGTTTGCGAGGCACCCCCACCAACGAGTCCCTGAGGCCACACCACCAGTCGGGACCTCCCTAGAGGTCAAAGATCATCAGTCGGACCCTCTCACGTGAGAACCCTCTGGTGTCACACGAATGGTACGCCTTAGGTCTGTGTTTGTTACGACCCACAGACTCGGGAGTCACACCCTTGTAAGACCCCAACGAACGTTTCTCGTCCCGGGCTCAAGTAGGCCCCTCGAGTCCTTTTCGGGAAAAAACTTTCTTTCCCCTGTCCCTCGTAGAACCCGAGTCCCTACACCTGTGTTCCCTCCGACCCCCGAGTAGACGGCCTTGACCTCGGGTGTCACCCTTGTTCCCCCGTGTCGCACTACGGCCCTGGCCCCTCGACGTCCCGCCTGAGCTCCAAGTCGAGATTGCACTCGCCCACGGGGAGGCAACAGAGGACAGGAAATGGTCCGAGTCCCGTCCAACTCCGACGTCCCGAGTCCCAGACCCCAACCCCACCAACCAGTACACTGATGTCGGAATCCATCTCTCCTTTACGATCCGGACTGAACCTCCTAGAAACCAATGACAAACTGGAAATCGAGACCATATTAACGAAAACCCTCCCTTAATAAGCCTCCAGTGAGACCCGACGAATGACTCCGTCGGTCGTTCCGAAGGGGAACCAGACGTAGGACACGTCTATTTGTGTTACAAGGCTCCCGCCCTGCTTCGCTCTCTCGTCGGAACTGTCTATATGTGATGAGACACATTTTATCTACCGATCACCCCTCACGACCCATTGTGTCCCTCGCATCGAGCCACGAGACACCTACTGGATCTCCCCGTTCTACCCCTGACCCTCCCTCCGAGTCTCCCTCCCCCATATATACACGAATATCGACTGAGTGTGACAACACGTCGTCTTTGGTTCTGTTGTAACATTTCGTTAATAGGAGGTTAATTTTTATTTTTGTGACGTCGATGATTGGGGTTTGAGGGTCGGGTAGACAGAGGGACGGGGCGGGTCGGGGAACCGTTGGTGTTTAGACAAGAGATGCAGATACTCAGGGAAAGACCAAACATTTAAACAAGTGAACACGGTATAAAATCTAACGTGCGTGCAGTCACAATCAACGAGTCAACACAGGGTGAGAAACACTGGGCACCTGACATCGGACGGTCCGAGGAGACAGGTACCCTAAGAGGTCGGTTCTTATGATCTCGCCCAACGGTAAAGGAAGAGGTCCCCTAGAAGGATTGGGTCCTTAACTCGGACCCAGAAGACGTGACTCCCGGCTAAGAAATGGCAGATTCGGTGGTCCCTTCGGGTCTAAGGTGTAGATTCACTATGGTACACATATTGACTCAGTGAAGTGACGTGTCGTCTCTAACTGTGTTGTGACATTCAGTTGATATGAAGTCATGGATTTGGGAGGTTTTCTGACGAGGTGGTCGGGGTCGTCTGTGACCCAACGGGGCCACGTCGAGAAACACGGTCGACCCCGACGCTACGACGAAAGACCTCAAGGGAAGGACCGAGAACACTCCTCTCCCGTTTACCCCTGACAACAGGAGTGGAAGATGTAAGATAGGGGGTCCTTAAAAGAGGGATTGGAGTCTAGGGTGAGAAGGGGACGGTCCCCGTCTGGACCATCTCAATTGGGACGTACAAGGGACGACACGGACTGAAAAGACTGAACACTTCTTCCGACCCACTTCCTCCACGACACCAAAGGGGCCTTCTAAAAGACTTTTAGGATCTAATTCTCCGGTGAAGAAACGTCACTGTCTTTACCGGAAATATAGGACAGAACATATTTTCTCTGTAAGTTTCAACCGTCGTAACGTCCCGCTGAGTAAGTGAGGACCCGGTACGTAAATAAACCTTTAAATGAAAAATTAAATCACCAAGAGTTTCAACTCCCACATGTTCTTAAATTTGTCATCTCAGGTCCCGGGACGAGACCCGTTCAGCCTAAGACATCCAGACTTCGTCTACATCCGGTGGAGCTAAGATTCGTTCTCAATCTTGAGACTACAGAGTCCCCTCCCCCCCACTAACAGTAACATTTCGATGCTCCACGACTCGACGAACAGAACACCATCGTTATCGAGGACGGGTCAATGACACTGAAAAGTTTGTGTAACGACCGGATTGATTATATATGGGTTCCCAGCATTAAACGTTAACAGGATTACAAAGACCTTTCGTAAACCAAACCCCTCGCAACCTCTCATTAACAAACAACTTCGTTATTCTTTCACAATCAGTGAGTCAGTACAGACTGAGAAACGTTGGGGAACCAGACATCGGACGGTCCCAGGAAACAGGTACCCTAAGAAATCCGTTCTTATGACCTCACCCATCGGTAAGGGAAGAGGTCCCTTAGAAGGGTTGGGTCCCTAACTTGGACCCAGAAGACGGAACGTCCGTCTAAGGAATGGTCGACTCGGTGGTCCTTTTGGGGTTCTTCGTTGTTCTCCTTCCCCAAATAAATAACACACGAGTGGCTTATGGTTCATGACGTGAATCGTGAAAATATACATCATAGAATAATTTAAGATTATTTCGAGTAGTTTCATCTATAATTATAGAAGTAAATACCTCCTCCTTTGACTACGAGTCTCTCCAAGTATTCCATGGACGACGTCAAAGGTGTCGAGAACCCACCGTCTCGATCCTAAACCCAGATCCAGTCGGACTGAAGTTTCGGTCACAGGTAGGGTGATCATGGACAGTGACGGAAGATAAGATACGAAATAAGGTACAAAATAAAGGTTCCTTTCTTTTGTGTGTCGGGGTTAAGGTCGTATATCGAGAATCACCAGACTTTCGATGAGTGTCCGTCTCAGAACTTAACCCTGTACCCATTCTTGTATCTGAGACCTGGACTACCGGACCGATCCTTAGGTCCAGAAGGGTGAAGAATCGACCTACTACGGCCTGTACAGTCAATTGAAGGACCCTAGGGTAATGTTGTAGAAATTCAACTCCTATTATTATAGCTGGAGTACTTTAAAGATACCCTTAATTTACTCCATCATATTCATATTGGGAATCACGGACCACATATCACTGGTGTCAACCTTACAATCGACGATAAACTACCGCTACTACTATTGTCGACGACGAAGACACCTAGTGACATGGGACGACAATGGTCGCACCGTAAACCGGACAACAACCCTGATTCCCTTACAACCACTTACTTATATAGGGTCAACTGAGAAGACACCTGAAGGGACCTCCGAGTCTGCCATTTCTTAGACGGACGTTGCGTCCTCTGGGCCCAAGCTAGGGACCCAGTCCTTCTACGGGACCTCTTCCCTTTACCGTTGGGTGAGGTCATAAGAACGGACCTCTTCGGGGACTTGTCTCCTCAGACCGTTCATGTCAGGTACCCCAGCGTTTCTCTACCTACCCTGGCTCCCTGATTGTGTGTGTGTGCGAGAAGACACCAGTAGGGAGAAAAGAAGGCAACTGGGAGTCGGATGATGGTAGGAAAGGGTGGAAGGGACAAAGAAATAAGAGTGTAAGAGATTCGGCGTCTTCAATAGACGAAGTGAAGCCTACAAGCACAGAAGTCCGACACAGACACTCCTAGTCCCCACCAATACCTTTTTGTGCACGTCAACCTACTCGTAGACAGACCTAGTAGACACAACAAACAGAAAGACACACACCCGTATAGACATTCCCTTACTTATAAACGTACTTAAACGTTCAACCCCACACTAAAACGTAAAAACCCCCCACACAGAACTCATTAC
Source organism: Capra ibex (assembly GCA_006410555.1). NCBI lineage: Eukaryota > Metazoa > Chordata > Mammalia > Artiodactyla > Bovidae > Capra > Capra ibex. Next base: position 696,099 of record SJYO01004081.1, on the reverse strand, counting down.
TCTTACATATTAGCGACTATACATGCAAATTTCACAGAACATACCTCCTCCACAAAGATGAGGGGGACACAACTCTCAGGTAGACTAACCCCAAAACCTCTCCATTTAAGTCACTTCCTTTCTGGACCCTCACTCTAGTTCGAAAAAGGAGTGGAGAGAAGGAGAAAGGAAAGGAGAGAGGAAGGACAGAAGATTATCTCCTTATACAAACCACCGCACCTTTCGGCCCGACAGTATGTCTCCTCCACTCCGACCCCACTACCCAACCCTCCGTCTGTCCCTTCGGGACATTCAGTGTAAATCGTTGAACTGAAAATAGGGTCTCCTTGGATCTTTCCTCTCTACACCTTTCTATAAACGTAAAGTTTTTCTTTTTACGTCGCACTTCCTACCTAAACTCCCTCTACCAACCTTCTGACAACACCTTTGGTTCTTCTCTGTTACCTCTCCTTCCCTGTTCAAATACTCTACTTTAATTGTCCTGAATCTCTACTCAATCTGTGACCCTACTTCTTGTCCCTCAGCAGGTCCACGGGACGAACCTTGTTACCCACATACTACCACGGTAGTCGACTCTGTCTCTTATGTGCACCTCTTTGTCCAACCCTACCACACCGTCTCCCTGACTCGACCCCTGCATACCTCAAACCCCGTAGGTGACCTGTAGGTTACTTACTACAGTTCATTCGACAACTTATACACTCAGACTTAAAATCTTCGTTTTGTAGACGAATATCTACCAGTGACTTCGGTACCCACTTCTACTTCAACGGAGTTCTCTTGTATGTTCTTACCTTCTCTTCTCTTGACATAATCAACGGATTCCGACGACATTGTTTAATAATGTTTGAACCCCCGAATTTGTTATCTTTACATAATGGAATACCACAATCTCCAGTCTTCAGTCTGTACCCAGAATCGCCTGATTTTCGTTCCACAGTCGTCTGGACATAAGGAAAACCTCTGAGAACCCTCAGAAGGATCGGAGATCTCCGACGGGTGTAAGGAACCGGTGTAGTGACAGTGGAGACGAAACTTCACTTCACCTCAGCGAGTCAACACAGGTTGAGAAACGCTGGGGTACCTGACATCGGATGGTCCGAAGAGGTAGGCACCCTAAAAGGTCCGTTCTTATGACCTCACCCAATGGTAAAGGAAGAGACCGAATCTAGGAGGATGAAGGGAAAGTATTCCTAGGGATATTAATATAGCCCGGGTGGACCCATTATGTCCTATTGGAGGGGAAGCGTCTAAGAATCGAAAGAGAAAAAAATTTGAATAAAAACCGACCCGACCCAGAGGTGACGACACACCCGATGAGAGATCAACACCGCCGAAGAGAACAACGTCTCGCACCAGAGATCTCTTACACGCGGAGTCACCAACGTCGTGCACCCGAGATCTCGTGTCCGAGTCATCGACACTGCGCACCCGAGTCAACGAGACTCCGTATACCCTAGAAGGGTCTGGTCCCTAGCTTAGGTACAGAGGGGGTGACCGTCTGTCTGAGAAGTGGTGACTCGGTGGTCCCTTCGGGACGTCTAGTAATTGAATTAACTTAGACGTTTCAGGGAAAACGACGTCTTCCATTGGATAAGTGTCCAAGGTTCGTAATCCTACACCAGTAGAAGCCCCCTCGGTAATAGGGCAACTGGTGTTCCTAGATTTTATCTTGGGGTTCCAAATGGTTGAAATTTCTGTATCTCCTTCTCCTGACACGTTTCCTCCGTCTCTCCTTAATCTTACTCCTCTGACATCGGACACTAGTCGGCCCCAATCCTCCTCTATCATCTCTTAACACGTTTCTCCTTTAATAACGAAGATAGTGTATGTGATCCAAGATGTCCTATTTCTATCTTTTAACAGGTAACCTACACTGTTTCCTTCTTTAAGTAAGAACGTTGTTTATGAATAACTCGTAGAGAAAACACGGTCCGTGAGCGTCCACACCGTTTATATCGTCTCTACTGCATGTCAGGGACGAATGTAGGAGTACCCTTTCTATCCGTCACTTAGTTGTTCTTTCGTTTAGCGTATCGATCTTCACGATACATTCCTCGACTCAATCCTCTACACTTTCTCTTACTGACCCTTCTGGACACTTCTCCACTGTAGTTTTGGATATAGACTAACTGTTCTTCTCACTCAGTAACTTAGGACCCCGGCCGTGAGGTCCGGGACCCTCGTCGGTCTTCCTTCCAGGAACGACCCCACCCAGGAACAAATCGTTCTTCTCTCTCCACGAGACACACCGACATCGTACTCCCTCTCCTCCCCACATACCCCTCACTCCCCATTGTGACACGTCTAGAACTGGAACCCGAAACGTACGGTCCAAAACAAGGTCCTAAAACGACAACCACCAGTTCTCACTTTGTCTCTGATCCTTTTCTCCACTAACGTCCCTGAAGGGACCTCCAGGTCACCAATTCTGAGACGGTAGATTACGTCCCCCGAACCCAAGTTAGGGACCAACCCCTTCATTTAGGGTGTACGGAGCTTTGGTTTTTTGGTTTTGTTTTATCTTCGTCATAACATTGTTTAAGATATTTCTAAACTTTTTGACAGGTGTAGTTCTTTTTTTAGAATTTTTTTTTTTTCTACTACCGTCATTCTCCACTACCACCGGATCTGACCCTAATATCATCAATGTCAACTTAATACGGGAGGGACAGGACACGAGTCAGTACAGGCTGAGAAACTCTGGGACACCTGACATCGGGTGGTCCGAGGAGACAGGTACCCTAAAAGGTCCATTCTTATAACCTCACCTAACCATAAAGGAGATGAGGTCCCCTAGAGAGGCTGTGATTCTAGTTTGGGGGTAGAGAACGTAGAGGACGTAACCGTCCACTTAAGAAATGATGACTCTGTGGTCCCTTCGGACATACGGGGCGACGATGGGGAGTTTCTATACAACTTCAGGATCGGGGTCCATGACCACTTACGCCGAAATGAACCTCTGTCCCAGAAACGTCTACATTAGTTGAATTTTACTCTGGTATAACCTAATCCTACTCGGGATTACGTTTACTGACTATAGAAATATTTATCTTCCTTTGAACCTGTCTCTGTTTGTCTTTCTCTCTTAGTACACTACTGTCTCCGTCTATGACCTCCCTACTTCGACGTTCGATCGTTTGTGGTTCCGGTGGTCCTCTTCGAGTCTCCGTTCCGTCCTAAGAAGGGAGGTCCAATGTCCACCTCGTACTGAGATGGTTGTGGAACTAAAGTCTGGAGAGTAGAGACTTTGATATTCTGTTGTGTAGACAACGGGATTCAATGGATGAAACACCGTCAAACCATGCCGTTCAGCATCCTTTTCTCATGTCACCACCTCTACCCGGCCCCTTCGAACCTCCATCTCGACTACTCTAAATGACTACCTAAGTTGTAATCTCAACACTTCCTCTCCCTCATCAACCCCTGTGTGAGTTACATACTGGGTTCGTCGACCCCATTGACCACTAAAAGAGACACCTCTGACCTTTCTGGTACCGACCTCGTTCAAACCCCTCGTTTTCGTTCTGAACTTACTCACTCAGTCTCCGACTCAACCTTCGTATTCAAACTCCCAGTAATCGTATATCTACCGTAACTTTATTACTCTCATTTACTTCAGTGGGTCCCTCTTCTTCAAAGTCCGTTGAGATTCACCGGAACTTTTAAGGAGTACACCTCTTTTTCCTAAAAGGTTACAGTCTACGAGGAGTGAAAAATTCCCAAGACCACCCCCTACACACGGTAAGGAGGTGCAGATGATTACGTACCCAGTTTACTTTACATATAAAGAAAATGAACCAGACGAAACTTTGGGACCGGTTTTATAAAACTTCCAGGAAAGTTAGGATAGTAGGAGGATAGTAAGTTGGGAGGACAGTACTCCATCTCATAAAGGGGACGGGGGTGGGGGGTTTAAGGAGGGGTGATTTTTATTAACATAACCAGTGTCCTAACGGAAACTTACTACTTACACCATCTTCACTACAACTCAAACCAGAGTCTCGGACCTGAGGTCTCCAAAACGCCAAGACTGAACCGGGAGAACCTGGTGACAACGGAGGCACCTTCCTGCTGACCCAAGATGGTGACTACCCTTTTAACGGACTGACGTCGGGTCACTCACTTAGGTTCACTCTAGTCATCACCTTGACGGACCAATCGGGTGTCTTGGTCCCTCTTATTGTGTACTACCAGCAAAATTCGGTGTCCCAACGTTTGACCAACCAGGGCATTTCCCTATGTAAACCGTATCTCGAACGTAGGTACGTCCGTCCTATTATAGTTTCCCTTCTCGACATACGATAAGTCCCAGTCCTTTTACTTAGTCCTAAATTAGATCTACGTACTAATTTACCTTTAGATTTTCCAGTACCTTATTATGTAGAAAGTATTTTACTACTTTGCGTCTTCCGTGTAAAGTCTCTGGCTTACCGTAAGTCGTTTAGTAAGGAAGTTGTTTATAAATTCCCAGAGGACAGATGTCATACGGAAGTCCCGCCATCCACTCCCCGTACCCCCACCTCCCCTACTCTCAAGTCTCATGACAGGGACACACCTCAAATAGCAACTCCCGCATCGTACTGATATGTGATCCTTATCCGGTGTCTATGTGTCACCCCAACCGTAATCGTTACCGACAGCCACCACCTGGAGAGTGATTCAGGACACGGGAAAGAATGACTCTAGAGTGGTGTCGCGATACCACACCCCGAATAAACAAAGGTAAGACGTCTACTTGTCTGACCGAGAACATTCCTCGTTCCTCGAGCCGGTCCTAGTGTGTCGACCGTTCCCCACCGATGTGGTGGTCAACACAGACTGAGGGTTCAAATATCTCATTTAGGGGATGTATGCTTGTTCAAAGTAAGGTTCTCGTGAAAGTATTGAGGTTAAACAAGCATTTAGGTTGTTTCAATCGTGATCCATGGGTTGACTGTGTTGACTGACATATCGTGTCCTGACATCATGCAAATATTATGACAAGTGTGTTCATTACTCATTTTTTGTTTACGTTTTTTATTTTGTAGAAATTAGAGTGTCATGTCGTGGAACTTTTCATATCGATGCAGTGGTGACGAAAACGTGAATGAAGAAAACCTGTAGGACTCGAACGTTATTTCTACGACATGATGACATTCATTTAATGCGGTTCCGTGTTAGTAAACATCTCTTACGTGTGTGCACTGTCACATGTGGTCTGCACACTAACCTGTACACGTGTGTACAAACTTAGAAACTTTCAAACTTCCAAGTATACATCCTCTGAATAATACACGAGAAAAGATGGTCCGACAGAATTAAAGGGTGATTAGGAGAGGATTCTTCCGTCCAATGTCCCGGTCTAAGATCAAACCCAAACCCCCCCGAGAGAGTAGTCTACACAAGGATAGACCCAACCGTTGACTGTAACCTTCTTACCTATCTACGAGTTGCCACTTTTGGTGACACCTCTATCTCGGGAGGTCAGAGAGACGTGTTCCTTTTAGTCCTAGAACCACCCACCCGTTCCGTCTTACTTGGGTATGGTAGAGTTTAAGTTGGACACTTTAGAACTCTCTGTGGGGGAGAGAGGGGTTCATCTGAAATTGTTCCTCCCCCCGGAGAGGTCCCATATAAGAGTAACATGACCCAAGAACGTACCGTGTCGGTACACCCACTACCCCCCAATCGACCCTTCCCTCCTGGTGACAGTCTCAGTTGTGGGGAACGGAGCGTCCAGGGAGGACCACGAACCCGTCGCAAGACCCTCGAGGTGTCGAACCCCCACCGTCGACCCAAGGTAGACGTCTCGATCATACACCACAGTGTCGACACCCTGTCACACGAAACCACCCACACACGATTTAAGTTCCTTCCGAACGTATAGTGACCTGAGAATCGTCTCCTCCCTTAGTACCAATCCCACACTAGGGTACGACTTTCCTTACCGTAACACACCTTGAGTCTCCCTCGGGTACCGTTGATGACAGGGTTCTCAGTCAGTCTCTCTACTCCAGTGTCCGTCTCTTCCCAAGGTGTGTCCCTACGTCTTCAGTCGTAGAGTCCTATCCTATACCCCCTGTCCGGTGTAGGACACTCCGACCCGGACTGAGACAGGACCTCGAGGACGGGAGCTCACCCGGTGAGACGTCGCTCTGGGGAGAACCCCCGACCCCCGACGTAAGTCCGAGGTAGAGACCCTCCCGGAGTCCCACAGTGTCCAGTTCGACTGAGTCGAAGGTTTGAAGTGTTACTCCCAACGGAGTTTCTAGCCTCACAGGAAAACGAAGAACCATTTGTGAATGTCTGAGATCCCAGAGGCTCAGGACTCCCGTCTCACACTGGTGCTCAGTGAAAGATGTAGTGGCCTGGTCCGAAACAGGACTGAGACGGTGAATCCTACCAAAACTTCAAACGCCCCTTTTTTTTTTTAGAACTTCATTGGAACGAGACACCACCGACACCCGAAACACCGGTATCCTCGATCCTGTAGTCGTCACCCACTCACCACTACCCTCAGGGAGGGTAGGTCTCCGAGACACCTCCTGGTAGTTGGTCTCCCCGGCAGAGAAAAGCCTGTCTTGGCCGGAAAATTGACCCGTTCGTCTAAGACAATCTGGGATCATTTCCGACTTCGGTTCGGAGGTTTACAAAAGAAAGGAGAAAGAATTTTATAACGAATAAATAAATAAAAATAACCTTAGAAAATGTTGTAAAGACAAACAAATAAAAACCGGGACGGTACACCGTACACTTCCGTACACCCTAAATCAAAGGACTGATCCCTAACTTGGGTTCGGTGGACTTAACCCTCACGTCTCAGAATTGTCGACCTGACGGTCCCTCCAGGGAGAGAAAAATTTATTATCAAGTAAAAGAGATTGCCGTCACCACTATAAATGGTCTGTAAATAATCCACGGTCCTTAACACGATCCATGAAGTGTCTCTAATATAATATGTCTCAGAGTGTTGTGAGACTCCGTCTATGATCGTCTTGGTGAAAACATGTCTACCACCTTGCCTCCACGTCTCTTTCATCTAATAAACAAGATTTAGTGCACAGATCATTGGACACCTGGTCCTTAATTGATTTCGGACTCGTGAATGGACACGACGAAGGTTGTCCGTTTCTTTCTCGTCAGAGTTCCATCTTCTAAACGTTTTGTACTCTCTTTTTGTTTAGTAGACATCAGAGGGAGAGGTGACTAATGGAGAGAATTACAGAAAAAGGTACTTGTACATTAATTTTTTTTTTATCAATGATATCAATGACTGGAATCAGACGAAAAATTTTTAAGATGTCATATCAAACTTGTAAAGGGTTGCAATTTATAAAAATTGTGGAACTAAAAAATTACGGACCCACGACACACGAGTCAGTACAGACTGAGAGACACTGGGGTACCTGGCATTGGGCGATCCGAGGAGACAGGTACGTTAAAAGGTCCATTCTTATGACTTCGTCCAACGATAAAAGATAGGTCCCCTAGAAGGGTTGGGTCCGATGATTCGTAAAATAATATATCCTTAGATATTAAATTAAATTTTGTAGAGGGATAATGACCTCGAAGTCTAACAAATATTCAAGATAACCATATTTATTACGATACCGACCGTTGAGATAAATACGTAGAAACGTATATAGTGTCTTCTGACGGACGAACTCCTATTTAAGAATCTCCAAGACGTGATTCTCCGTACATGTAAAATCTCCAACGACCATAATACCTTTTTTTTTTTGCGAAAGGTCTTCCAACCATTATTAAAGGAAAGACAGTCAACAACAAATGAATGATTCAATACAGGTTGAGAGTGATAGTCTCATGGACAAATAAGGATTAATTTTCTGTGAACGAGGAACCTTCTTTTAGACACTGTTTGGATCTATTATATAATTTTTCATCTCGGTAGTTAAAAGACTGGTTTCAGACATATCAGTTTCGATACCAAAAAGGTCATCAGTATATACGAACACTCACAACCGGGTATTTTTTCCGACTCGTGACTTCTCGACTACGCAAACCTAACACCACGACTTCTTCTGAGAACTCTCAAGGAGTCTGGTGTTTCTTTAGTTTGATCAGTCAGGATTTCCTTCAGTTGGGTCTTATAAGTGACCTTCCTGACTACGACTTTGAGGTTATGAAACCGGTGGACTACGTTTCCTGGCTAAGTAACCTTTTCTGGGAGTACAACCTTTTCTAAACTTCGGCTTTCCTCTTCTCCCACTGTCTCCTACTCTACCAATCTGTCGTAGTACCTGAGTTACCTCTACTTAAACTCGTTTGAGGTCCTCTGCCACCTTCTGTCTCCTCGGACCGTACAACGTCAGGTACCCCAACGTTTCTTAGCCTGTACTACATCGTTGACTTGTTGTTGTTGACGATTGTGACCTATAAAGTAATAAAAATTCGAAACATTTTCACGGATCACTTTTCGTCATGGAAAGAAACTACTGATTATTGCAACTTGTGATATACAAATAGTCGATGTACATCAGCAGAACACTTAACGAAAATAAAAAACCAAAAAATAAAAAAGAAGATCACAATGACTCTATTTTGACTGTATATTGTGACGTTTTCAAATTCCATGTGTCGTATTACTAACCTAAAAGTTTATATAAAGGTATGTTTTATTACTGGTGTCACTCAGACCACTTGTAGGTAGTAAAGGATAATCCATGTTTTAATTTTTTTCTTTTTTTATGAAAAAGGAACACTACTCTTAAGAATCCTAACTGAAAATTGTTGAAAGTGTACATAGTATACAGTCACAGTTAATATATTTAGAACAGTAAGTAATATAGGGATCTCGAATGAATAGAATATTGACCCTCAAACATGTAAAACTGGTGGAAGTAAAGGGAGAGGGTGAGACCATTGATGTTTAGACTAGAAAAAGAACAAACCAACAAAAACTTCATATTAAATGGATGTTTTGATACAAACAAAAACTACGTGTCCTATCACTAAACTTTAAAGATATACAATGTTTTATATAACAACAAGTCAGTGAGTCAACACAGACTGAGAAACGCTGGGGTTCCTGAGGTTGTGCGGTCCGAAGGGACAGGAAGTGGTAGAGGGCCTCGAACGAGTTTTAGTATAGGTAACTCAGTCACTACGGTAGGCTGGTAAAGTAGGAGACAGCAGGGGAAGAGGAGGTCAGAAGTTAGAAAGGATCGTAGTCCCAGAAAAGGTTACTCAGTCGACAAGCGTAGTCCACCAGTTTCATAACCTCAAAGTCGAAGTCGTAGTCAGGAAGGTTACTTATAAGTCCTGACTAAAGGAAATTCCCGAAGGGTCCACCGGGATCACCATTTCTTGGACGGACGATTACGTCCTCTACATTCTCTGCGTTCAAGCTAGGGACCCACCCCTGCTAGAGGACCTCTTCCTTTACCGTTGAGTGAGGTCATAAGAACGGACCTCTTAGGGTACCTGTCTCCGTGGACCACCCGATGTCAGGTACCCTAACGTTTCAGTCTGTACTGACTTCGTTGACTCGTACTAAAGGAAATCCTATCTGACTAAACTGGAACGTCAGGTTCCCTGAGAGTTCTCAGAAGAGGTGTCAAGTTTCGTAGTCAAGAAGTTACGAGTCGGAAGAAATACCAGGTTGAGAGTGTAGGTATGTACTGATGACCCTTTTGGTATCGAAACTGATCTGCCTGGAAACAGTCGTTTTATTTTAGAGACGAAAAATTATGCGACAGATCCAAACAGTATCGAAAGGAAGGTTCCACGTAGAAAATTAAAGTACCGACGTCAGTAGTGGTACGTCACTAAAACTTCGGGTTCTTTTATCAGAATGACAAAGGTAGCAAAAGGGTAGATAAACAGTACTTCACTACCCTGGTCTAAGGTACTAGAATCAAAAAACTTACAACTCGATATTCGGTCGAAAAAGTGAGAGGAGAAAGTAGGTGTAGTTCTCCGAGAAATCAAGAAGAATTGAAAGACGGTACTTCCACCACAGTAGACATATAGACTCCAATAACTATTAAGAGCTAAGATCGAACACGAAGTAGGTTAGGTCGGAAAGAGTACTACATGAGACGTATATTCAATTTATTCGTCCCACTGTTATATGTCGGAACTACATGAGGAAAGGGTTAAACCTTGGTCAGACAAACAAGATACTGACCAAGATTGAAAACGAAGAACTGGACGTATGTCTAAAGAGTCCTCTGACCATTTCACCAGACTATAAAGGTAGAGAACTACTTAAAAGGTGTCAAACAACACTAGGTGTGTCAGTTTTCGAAATCACATCAGTTGCTTCGTCTTCATCTACAAAAAGACCTTAAGAGAGCGAAAAAAAATTCTAGGTTGTCTACAACCGTTAAACTAGAGACCAAGGAGACGGAAAAGATTGAGGTCGAACTTATAGACCTCCAAGAGTCAAGTGCTTGACAACTTCGTACCGAACCTCTTAAAACTTGGAAAACAATATGTACAGTATCTATGAAAAAGATAAACGGTACATAAAGATATAAAATACGTTTCAAAAAAAATACCATTCTCTAAAATTTAAAGAGTCATTAGTTTAGATGGATAGAAACGGAAATCATAAAAATGAAAACCAGGACACGTTCTTCTATATCCACAGAGGTAAAATTTTACAATAAGACAATGAGTAAAAATTCAGTAATTGAACCGTTTATAGATAACGAACGGACACGATATGGACTGGAAAAGATCTGTAACTCCCGTGTATTCGTTCTGTCCGTTGAGAAACTGGAAAAGGAAGGTAGACTTTAATTAAAAATTCATACCACCCTCTTGTCCAACATTCTTCTACCAGAAAGAACTGCTCTAGTTGACCTCGAACCAACTGGAGGAGACACCACCGGGACGGAAGGAACCCTCCTTTTCCATTTCTCCTTTTATGGAATCGATTCCGGTCTTAGAATTCTGAACTTGAAGTTACCGAAAGACGGTGTCACTTTCTGTGTGGTTTTAGTCACGGGGAAGACACTATAGACACGACACGATACGAATCAGTAAGTCAGTACAGGTCGAGAAACGCTAGGATACCTGACATTGGACGGTCCGAAGAGATAGGTACCCCTAAGAGGTCCGTTCTTATGACCTCACCCGTCGGTACGGGAGGAGGTCCCCTAGAAGGGTTGGGTCTCTAACTTGGGTCCAGAGTCCTTATAGTGAATGGAAGTAACCCAAAGTGATAGGAATAGAGATTTTACTACCCTGACTTTGATAACTGCGGTTCCAGAAAGAAGTCGAGATTGTACGAGACCAATATTCGTGGAAACCTACTACCGTTATAATTACCCTTTACTATACTGATCTCTTATAAATCTGACTAAGTATCAGACACACTCCGTCTCTTCTTGTACGTTTTAGTAAACCCTCTCTTCAATAAAAACTCACGACATTCTGGGATCGTTATTTTACGTTTAAGTTTTTACTTTCTTTAACCCGGTATAAAGAGTCCATGTTTTCTACCTGTGGAACTTTCTACTACCCCAATTATCTAAGTCGACACTACGAAGACCACCGAGATCAAGTCCTTTCTTTCTAGGAGGACCCTTTAGTCATCCTTGAGAAAATCTGTCTAGTTGAGATTTAATACCTCCCTAATAGGTCCAAGTTAGAACGAAAGTACGTAAAACTGACGTAGAAAAGACGAATTAATGAATGAACCAACCGTAGAGTCTCGAAGGAGACAAAAGAACGTCGGACGTCCCTTAGGGAAACTACTCTATCCTACCACATCAGTCTTTTGACACCTAATCGTTAGTCCTCTGGGTTAAAGATTGACAAAGATTACTATTCTGAGGTCGGTTAGTAAAAAGGTCAGACCCAGAGTCTACACAAATAACTTTTTACTCCCTAAACCCTATCTAGTCTCTAAACGTTGGTCCCGGATAAAGACTTACAACGACCAAACCGAAACCGAGGGTCGACGTCCACCTCGAGTCCAGTCGAACCGGACCGAACGAGGGTCACGAGACCCTGGTCACCCCGTACAAGAAGAGAATCGTCACCAAGTTCACGTTTGGACCCTACGAAGACACAAATCCGGCTCAACTCCGAGTACCAGTGAAGACGGGTATCAGGTGACCGGTTCTGCTCAGTGTACCTGTTCGACTTGTAGGAGCACGTCCCTACATACGAAGTACAGAGTACCCTGTCTGAAAAATTTGATAAAAATAAACCTCCTATTAACGAAATGTCACGACACAACCAAAGACGCATGCAGTTGTACTTAGTCGACAATTCAGGAGATGGAGAACTTGGAGGGAAGGGCGAGGGTGGGACAGGACGGGGACATCCCCCAGTGTCTCGTGACGCAACTCGAGGGACGTGGCCTGCCGTGTAAAGGGTGACCGACAGATAAAATGTATACCATCACATATATAAAGTCACGACGCGAGAGTCAACCAGAGTACCCTGTCAGGACGCCGCTGAGCCCTTTACCCTTCCCCACTTGTCACCTTTGCCATACGTCAGGGAGTCCCCCGTGAGAAGGAGGACGTCAGGACTCTCTCCTCGCGAAAAGTAAAATATCCTCGAACGTCTGGTCTTTGTTTCCCTTCGTTTCGTCTAGAAAGGAAGGAACGGGAATTGTTATGTGTGTGTGTGTGAACGTGTGTGTGTGTCTCTGTCCTTGTGTTCTGTGGTTCGTTGTGTCGTCGTCACTGGCGATCTGTGTTTCTCTTCAACCACTACCTGTCCCTCCGGACCGCACGACACTAAGTACCCCAGCGTTTCTCAGTCTGTGCTGACTCGCTGACTTGACTTGTCTTAACTATCCTTTACGACGACTGAATAGGCTCCCCGACCTTCGGTCCGGGTAGCGACGACCAGAATAAACATTTATGAAAGTCAATAGGATTCGGAGTCAGAGTGTAGATACTTTACCCCTACTATTGAAGTCGAAGGGAGACGTATCCTACCGAGACTCTTAACTCAATTCATTACCGGCACTTCGGCTATGGATCGTGTGTCACCCATAATTCTGGAAGCAAAGAGGAAGAGAGAGGAGAGACTTGGGAATAGAGTGCCACCGACCTAATAATAGAGTAGGAGGAGACACAGGGAAGGGTGGAAGTCGAAGGGAGGACTACCGAGACGAAAAAGGACAGAGACACGGAAACTACCCCGCGAAACGGGACGAACCACATGGGAAAGAAGGGGACAGATATTTTTATCGTAAAAAGAAAATTCCGGTCGTACTCGGGGTGAAAGAAAAACGATTGTCTGTAGTCGAATGTTGTCTAAGAGAAAAATGGTAACCATAAATTGGAACACACCGGAGTACGACGGTTAACTACAGAGACGGCTTTCAAGAAGTTCCCGTTTTTAGGTACAGACTAGGCAGAGACATAGAGAATATGGTCGTGTAACGTTTCTAGTACCATCCACGAATGATTTATAAACAACTTACTAATTTTTTTTTTAGAGTCCGAGGGATCTCGGCAGTGGAAATAGACACCCCACACTGACCCTGTTCCTCTGGTCGTCCTTCTTGTCTTGAGTCCTCCAGGAGTCTCTACTCCGGTACAGACACATGACCCCATGAGACGGACCTCGACCGGGACCTGACGCACCAGAGTCCTCGAGGAGAACTCGTTCCCCGGGTGACTACTCGATGACTAACCGGTTGACAGGCCAACGGTAAACCTCTACACCAGACTGGGGGACGACCGAACGTACGGGTTCCGTGTTCGGAAGTCGTAGGGGACCACAGACCCACACCGTGACCCTACGGACGAAGACAGAAGACTCCCATGGTCAAGGAAAGACGGATGTATCTTGAACTAAGAGCCACACTGGAGATCTACTCAGTAAAAGACAGGAACTCCTCAAACTGTCTCTCCGGTCTCTCTTACTTCCAATTTACCTCTAAATACTCACGAATTTCTTTCCTTACCCCATCCCACTCCCCACGAACCCTCCCGCTCGCTTTCCTCCCTTTAAAACCGTCACAAAAACAGGGAAAACACTTGATAAATCTAAGAATACAGGGAACGAGAAGAAGTAGAACTCCTTTACTACAGGGGTATGTGAGTCCCCGCGTCCGGTCTTTGGGTTCACAAGAAATGAAGGGGTAGACAGGGTGGACACCAGACAGGGTGAAAAGGGGGTACTAGATTGGGAGCAGACTGATAGTGAGTGGAGAGACGGGGAAGTAGTGGAGAGAGGACCCGAGGGTACTCCAGGAGAGTGACAAAAAGACCTCGGTCAGAACGGGAAATGTTGGGTGGGAGGTAGTGTCGATCTAGCCCCCGAAGTTCTCGAGGTATTTTAGTACGGTGAGAAGACAAGTTTTAGGTTGATACTAGAGGTCAAAGTGAATTTTAATTTGGGGTTGAAAAAAAAACGATATATCGTATTAAAGGAGTCTTTTACTTTGTATCACAGTGGTACATTAGGTCTTTAAGGTGAAACCCCATAAACTTGATAATTTTCTATTTGACTTATTCGTATAATTTTTGAAATCCAGAAATAGACTCGGTCTTAACCGAACCTAGACCGTCACGGTTTAGTCCTTACCAATCCTCCTGAGCTGGTAGTCCTCAAGTCCCTTCCTTGAAAATATCTCTTTATCACCTTCACTCTTTCAATACACTAACCGACATCGAATTCACCAATACACTAAACTCTTCCTTTCGACGACAGACACTAACCAACAGGAATCCAAAACTATAGAAAAATTTTTTAATAAATTAAAACCAACGTGACCCGGAAGCAACGACATGAACTCGAAAGACATCAACCCCGCTCACCCTAGATGAGAAGTAACGACACGTACCTGAAGAGTAACACCATCGAAAGGAACAGGTGACGTCACTGAATAGAACAACACCCCCTGTACAAGGTCCTGCACCCGAAGTCAGCAACGTCGCACGTCCAAGTCATCGACCCGACACACCCGAATTGACGAGGTGGTGTACACCTTAGAAGGGTCTGGTCCCTAACTTGTCGACGTGACTTGTGGACGAAACCATCCACCTAAGAATAGGTGAAACTAAGGAATTGGAACTCTGTAATTTCCGAAACCAACCCCAAACGAAAGAATCCGATGATTCCGTAACTTCGGTGGAGTCAGATTACCGGAGGAACAAAGTAATTAAAATATCGGAGTTTCTTAACTTCATTTCAAACTTCCTATTTAAACGTGTGGGTACACGTATCGTCATAATAAGTGTCATCGGTTTTCCATCATCGTTAGGTTCACAAGTAGTGTCTACTTACCTCTTTGTTTTACACCATGTATATCTGTTACCTTATCATAAGTCGGAGTTTTTCCTTTCTTTAACCGATGTCGTACCTATTTAGAACATCTGTAATACGAGACACATTAGTCGGTCAGTGTTTTTCTGTTTATGTCACACCAAGGTGAATATACTCCAAACCTCAGAGTAAGTCTCTCTATCTTTCATCTCTTTACCACCAACGGTCCCGTACCACCTCCCCCTCCCTTACCCCTGAATAAATTATCCGTCTCTTAAAATTCAAACGTTTTATTTTTCACAAGACCTCTACCTCAACACCAACATGTCACACTTACATTGTGACGACTCAACACGTGGATTTTTACCAATTCTACGGTTTGCACACTGAACGGCTAATATTTCCTCAGGTAAGACAAAAGCTCCAAAACGTAGTAGAAATGATGGTAACGAGACTTAAGAAAGGGTCCATCAAACGGAGAAAGGAGAAACGAATAAACCAGAACCCTCAAAGACGTGTTCTCAAATAAACCAGAACAAGGAAGTAAACATGTTATAAGGGGACGGAAAAGTAAAAAAAGATTTAATGACACCAACTCCAGAGGAAAAGGGTCCGAAATTCCAGTATAAGGAAGAAGGAAAACCAGAGACGGGACACTGAGTTCTCTAAAGTTTGGTCTCGAGACACTGTTGGATTTCCCCACACTACCTCACCCTCTACCCTCCCTCCGAGTTCTCCCTCTCCTGTACATATATGAACACCGACTAGGTACAACTACAAACCGTCTTTGGTTGTGTTATAACATTAAACTGAAGTCAATTTATCTTTAATTCCTTTTTTTTTCCTCAGGTTTGAAGAGTACTGGACACTCAGAAGTGAACTAGACGGAGGGAGACTCAGAGGTCGGAGTACCAGACCCGGGGAGTATGTGTGATAGACCCATGGTCGGAGGCAAGAGACGTAGAAGGGAAGAGGACCTTCCTTTAAACACACCGACCACGGAAAAGGACCCACTCAGTGAGATTCCAGTGGAGATTACAACCGGGATGGAGTGGAAGAGGGTTAATGAGAAATATTGGGAAAGACCTGGGAATCCCACGAGTAACGAGAGATCCTACCTAAAACAGGTCGACGGGGGGATTGGACGACAAACTGAACAGATAGGAGTTCCGGTCGTCTCACGTGCGGTGTCCTTTCTACGAGTCAATTGACGACCGACTCACCATAAACGACTACGTACAAAGACCAACCGATAATTCTCCAGTATACGAGATTCGGCAAAAGGAGTAGCATCCGGACTCAATGTGACTTAGTCGGTACTAGGGACCCGGTCCGGTGAACACGGGTTACTACCTTTGGCCGGCCTACACCCTAATTGTTTTAATTAACCAGGAGTATTCTTAATTTAATAATTGGAGCTTCAGTTGTGTAAAAATAACCTAAAGAAAATACTAATTCCGTAATCCCTTCCCTCTCAATATCTCTATTTACTCTACGTCCTACACAGAGTTTCTCGAAGGTCAGATTGTTCGATCTGTTCTATACGTACGAGTCCCGGTACCACTTGCCGTCCTCCTCTACTCACGACACACACCCCTCTACAATGAAAATCGGTATCCCGAGGTCTTTCGGAGGTACCTCTCCAAGACGACCCCCGTCCAGACCTTTCCACCTCCCTGAGATTCACCTCTTATCCGGACCTGGTACTACGTCCTCGTCTTGGTCTCTACCCCCACTCCTTCCCGTCCGTCGGTACCACAGACGCACACACAAACGTCACACCCACAACAAGACATTTTGACTCCCTTAGTCACGGAAGGAACTCGTGTTCTCACTCCTCTAGTCTCGACTCACAGTACTGCTAGTAAATTATTGGTGTCCGTCCAACCGGACCCACCCAACCCTCCAACCGTCGTCCCCGGGGTCAATCTGATCTCCGAGAAGGGTACCTTGTCCATCTTTCGTTACGTCCAGACTCCTATCCACTGATGTTCCACCTGAAGACACACACTCACTGACACACGCGGTCACACTCTCACATACACTTGTACGTAAACACTCACACTCGTAAACAACCGTCTTTCCCTGCTCAAGGAGGGTCACGACTCGAGTAAGAGGTCTGCCGGGTGTCAGTCCACGGTGGACGTCCCGAACCGGCGGAGGGGATCCTAAGGGAAAGGGGAGTCCTCGGTGCCTCTTCGGGTAAAGTCTTCGTCCTTCGACTGAGGCCACACCCCGACCGCACCCTCCGACCTGCCGGGAACCGAAGACGTTTGGGGCCTCGGGGTCGGAGGAGGAGAGGCCGGTGGCGCAGAGCAGAACAAGGCGAGTACAGGTGTAGGGTGACGACAGGGGCCCGAGACACCGACTGACAGGAGGAAACTGGGGGCGACCCGGAGAACCGTGGAACAGACGACACAACGACCGTACACTATGTGTGACCCGAGAAGAACAACGACCGACGACGGGTATGGGACCCCGCCTGAGGACTCGTCTCAAACGTCTCTCGTTGAACTACGAATTATTCACAAGTACCTCACTAAATTTGTATTCGTTTTACCCGGGTTGATTTATGTAAACGGAAAATCGTGCTGACGGATTCCCTTGTTTTCCTTATAAGTCGAGTAATATCCTACAACTGTAGATTAAAGCAAAGGATGGTTACGTATCAATCTTTTTCTTAGCATAGTAAGGGTACCATGGTTATGGTCGTAAAGTAAAGTAATTAGTTTTACCCGTTACAAAACAACTTATGTCCGTGGCCTTTTGTACCCCTGACTATATTTATCAAAAAATTAGTACTAAAATTTTCCACCATAACACATCCATTTAGTCGTAAACGTACATAAAAATACCCTCACCTCTTATTTTGAGTTTCTCACACGTACGTCCCATCCGTCTGAAAAATTGGTAGACACGTGTCTCCTAACTAACACTCATACTACGATTTCCGTAGACTTAGGTAGTAAAGTGTTCGTTTAGTTCCGGCAAAGAATTTCGTTTCATAAAATACCGTTTATGTTTTTGAGGTAAGAATAGTTTTTATCTAAGGGAGGTTTCAACCCCGAAATTACGCCACATAGTCGATCGAAAACGACACATTGTTTGTTGGTGTGTTTCAGTCACCGAATATCGTTAAACCCATACCACCAGACAAGACCAGAGACGTCACCCCGAGACAACCAACAGCCGAGGAAGTACGGAGACCTCCAACTACCCCTAAACAGACCCCGCGGTATCGACCCGGCTAAGAAAGACCCGAAGAGTAAGAAGAGACTCGTGGTCGTCCGATCGAAGTCGTTCAGTAAGAGTGGTGTCACCACCTTCACTGTACTCACACGTACCTCTGTACACTCGGTGCCCCGACCGTAGGACAGTGAGGATCGTGGTTTTGTTATCGCCGGTCTTGTTAAGTGTGCCGACTTGGGTCCAAGACCCCCATCCCCTCATCCGAAACGAAGTAACCTTCTTGACGTCAATCTACCTCTTTCCACTCCCACGACCCTCCGGACTTCTTAACCCTGGTTTACGTCCGATGGTGTCTGACACAAAAGACAGATCATTTGTTGTACAAAAATTCGTCTAAACTACTTCTTTTGTTTCCACACACACACACATAAACTTATCCAGTAAATAGGTATCCATGACTTTTGACTTACTAACAAATCACAAAACCTTAAAACTTTAATACCTAATAATTCCCTTGAGTCTCCTTTAATTTGGGGTTGATTTGGAGAGTAAAATGTCTGATTCTTTAAAAATTGGGTCTAACCACTCCACTAAAAAGAATCCCAAAAATCAGTAGTCTCTGGGATTGATAACTTTGATATATATAAAAGACTTATACTATGACAAACCATCCATAGTCAGTCAGTCAAGTCAGCGAGTCAGCACAGATTGAGAAACGTTGGGGTACTTAGCGTCGTGCGGTCCGGAGGAACAGGTAGTGGTTGAGGGCCTCAAGTGAGTCTGAGTGCAGGTAACTCAGTCACTACGGTAGGTCGGTAGAGTAGGAGACAGTAGGGGAAGAGGAGGACGGGGGTCAGGAAGGGTCGTAGTTCCAGAAAAGGTTCCTCAGTTGAGAAGCGTACTCTACCGGTTTCATGATCTCAAAGTCGAAATCGTAGTAAGGGAGGTTTCTTTAGGGTCCCGACTAGAGGAAGTCTTACCTGACCAACCTAGAGGAACGTCAGATTCCCTGAGAGTTCTCAGAAGAGGTTGTGGTGTCAAGTTTTCGTAGTTAAGAAGCCGTGAGTCGGAAGAAGTGTCAGGTTGAGAGTGTAGGTATGTACTGGTGTCCTTTTTGGTATCGGAACTGATCTACCTGGAAACAGTCATTTCATTACAGAGACGAAAACTTATATGATAGATCCAACCAGTATTGAAAAGAAGGTTCCTCATTCGCAGAAAATTAAAGTACCGACGTCAGTGGTAGACGTCACTAAAACCTCAAACCATCCATATTATCATGTGTTAAAGGAAGGATGTAGGAGAAAACTTATTTTTGGTTCATCTATATTGTTCTCGTAATAAAAATTATAAACTCGAAGAACAAGTGTTTTGAGGATTATCCTTTCAGTACCTTAAGATTAAACGTCTACACAATGATATAAGTCATTAACTAAAAATTTACTTTTTTGGATTCCTACAAAAGTAATCTCCATCCGTCCAGTCACGCTGTTGGTCTTCTTCCGACGTAACGTCCTAAAGTGGGACTGAGAGTGCATATACTACCGTAATTATGACGTCACGACCACAAACCTTAACAGTGGTTCGTCACTCCGTCCGCCTCCTCTACCCTGACCCTGTCCTAGTCTGGCCCAAGGACGTAAATGAAACGACGACCACTGTCCTTGAACCGGGTACTGAGTGGAGAAACCAAGAAGAATATGAGTACACTTTATATTGTCCAACCTAATCTACTTTAGATTTCGGTTATGGTTCCGATTTTAAGATTAAAAATAGTCACGACCTTTAATATGTCCAAAAAGGATACAACGACAATTATTCCTAATCTAAGTCAACATGAACTGTCTTTCACTTCACTTTTACTTTCAACGAGTCAACACAGACTAAGAAACGTGGGGTACCGGATATCAGGTACCTTAAGAGATCCGGTCTTATGACCTCACTCATCGGAAAGAGAAGAGGTCCCCTAGAAGGGTTGGGTCCCTAGTTTGGGTCCAGAGGACGTAACGTCCGCCTAAGGAATGGTCGACTCGGTGGTCCCTCCGGGTAGTCAAGTCAAGTCAGTGAGTCAGTACAGGCTGAGAAACACTGGGGCACTTAGCGTCGTGCGGTCCGGAGGGACAGGTAGTGGTTGAGGGCCTCAAGTGAGTCTGAACGCAGGTAGCTCAGGCACTACGGTAGGTCGGTAGAGTAGGAGACAGCAGGGGAAGAGGAGGACGGGAGTTAGGGAGGGTCGTAGTCTCAGAAAAGGTTACTCAGTTGAGAAACGTACTCCACCGGTTTCATGACCTCGAAGTCGAAGTCGTAGTCAGGAAGGTTTCTTTAGGGTCCCAACTAGAGGAAGTCCTACCTGACCGACCTAGAGGAACATCAGGTTGCCCGTGAGTTCAGAAGAGGTTGTGGTGTCAAGTTTTCGTAGTTAAGAAACCACGAGTCGGGAGAAGTGTCAGGTTGAGAGTGCAGGTATGTACTGATGACCTTTTTGGTATCGGAACTGATCTGCCTGGTAACAACCGTTTCATTGTAGAGACGAAAACTTATACGATAGATCCCACCAGTATTGAAAAGAAGGTTCCTCATTCGCAGAAAATTAAAGTACCGACGTTAGTGGTAGACGTCACTAAAACCTCGGGGTTTATTATTTCAGACTGTGACAAAGGTGACAAAGGGGTAAATAAACGGTACTTCACTACCCTGGTCTACGGTACTAAAAGCAAAAGACTTACAACTCGAAATTCGGTTGAAAAAGGGAGAGGAGAAAGTGAAAGCAGTTCTCCGAAAAATCAAGGAGAAGTGAAAGACGGTATTCCCACCACAGTAGACGTATAGACTCCAATAACTATAAAGAAGGGTATGAACTGCCTTTTAAGGGGGTTATTCACCGAATACATTATATCTCCGAAAGAATAATTATTTGTTTTTTTTTTTTTTTCCTTCTTCTTCGAACCTCCATCCACAAGTCCCGAACATTCTATCACGACTCGTAGTAACCCCTAGGTCTAAAGATAGAACGACGGGACCGTAAGAGTCCTGTCCTGAGGACAGGGGTCCCACTGGAAGTTCCAACGGAGTATCTAGTTTTACCCACGACCTCGAGGTCGTCAGAGTAGTAAATTGTACAGTCGTCATCTTTCTTTACCTCCTTTCCCGTTTTCGTGAACGGGAACGAAAAACCTTTTAGTAAAATAAAACTTTAACAAAATCTAAATGACTTTTCAACGTTTCTATTAATGGATATGGAAAATAAGTTGAAAAGGATTAATGTATAGTATATATCGGTACTATATAAATAATTTTGTTTCTTTAATTGTAACCATGTTATGACACTCAGATTGATGTCAGACACAAATCTAAAATGGTCAAAAATTTGATTACAAAGAAAACCAAAGATCCCGAAGTAAGACATATGGTGTAACGTAAATAAACCGTATCGGGAAAGTCAGACACTGTCAAAGAGACAGAAAGGAACAAAAAGTACTGGAACTGTTAAAATTTCTATTGACCAGTCCATAAAACATCTTTCAAGGAGTTGGACCCCAACAAACAAGAAAGTACTAATCTATCGTCAACACCCAAAAATCCCCTTAAGAGTCTCCACTGTAGGGAAAGGACAACGTAATATAGTCCCAAATACTATAGTTGTACCGAATAATGACCGGTACAATTGGAACTAGCGGACCAATTTGACCACAGACGGTCCGGAAAGGTGACAGTTCAATAAGACAAGGGTTAAGGTCTGTGAGAACCCATCTTGGTTCAAAGATTTAAGTCGAGCGTGTGTTCCTTTCCTCTTGACTCGGGGTAGAGAACCCAGACGGAGGAAATTCCGTTTAAGAACATTCAAGGTGTGTCTCGAAGCTGAAGATAACCGACCTTAAATCACCTCATATTAACCACCACTTCTCGAGATTGACTGTAGTCCGACGACGTCAACTTTAACATCGAGACCGTGAGTAATTGTCATACTTAACCCGTTCACGAATTGAAGAGACAGACAAAGGAAACAGTTTTTCCCTTATTATTGACACGAACGAGTATGCCAGCAACACTCCCATTTCACTCAAAGATGAACATTTCAACGAATCTTAACACGGACCGTGGATTACTCTATGGCAGTAACAATCGATAACTGTAACCTTCCGATATGGGACGATACTCACTCCGACCCTTTAAGTCAGAAAAAGAGTACTTCGGTGTACGGATCGATTTTGAACCCTACGAGGATGATTCCTTCCTTTCCCTCCGTCCTATAGGTCTCTGTCCGGCGTCACAGACGACATTAACAGTGGTTCTAGACCTCATGTTCATCCACCTTACTATTATCGTAGAAAGGACAATGCTTCAGAGGGAACTTGTTCCAGGGGACACGAGAACTTCTCCAGTAAAATCCCGGGGTCCTTTAACTTTTTGTGTCCAACAGTGGTCTTTCCTCGAGCCTCCAGTAGTCCTTAATTCCCAGGACAACCCAAGTGAACTAGAAGCCCCTTCTTAGTCAAGGGAGAGACCTAGTGTAAGGGTTGGCTCCCGTGGGTCCTACTTAAACCACCTTCCTTACCACGTAGGTAGACCTTCACAAACGAAAGAACTCTTGTAAAAAATATACAAAACTTTTGTGTAAGGAGTTTTTCCCTTCTCTGACCCCAACCGATCTACAGAACCATTTCTAGTCTCGATGGAAGAGGACAGTTGTTTTCCCCACTCTTCCTTGGAGGGACCCTACCCTCCTGACTTTAGGTCTTCTCGCCATCCTTACTAGGTCTTGGACGGGGTAGGGTGAAAGTTTGGTCCGTAAGGAAGTCTCGTGGTCCTTGGTTCCGGACCCAGTAACGGTTCAACACGGAAACCCAAAAGTCCAAACTTTCCTCTTGTGTTTCTCCTTCCTGGTCCTTACCAAGACGAAACCACTACCCTAGTGTTGTGACTAAGACCGACCTCGGGTCACACGACGCAGACTGGTGGTTGGATGGAGGACTTCGGACCAGGACTGTCCACCAAGGATTGTTCGTAGGTGAAGTTCGGGATACTACAGTCCACAGACCTTTGCGAAAGGAAGACCAGATTACAAATGGGACGACTTAAACACGAAAAGTGTATTAAACAAGCCTCTTCCTATCACAAGTTTCAGTATCGACCTCGAACGACACACCGGAGCTCGTCAGTAAATTGGAGAGACCCGAGATCAACAGAAAAGACATTCTACTTTCACAACTTAGATACACTAGATTCTAGGGAAGGTCGTTTTGACGAGACCCGAGACGGGACTAGCCTCCGGTACGACAGGTCTCGACGGGTGATCCTGATGTAGAATAGGAAACTACGTCCGAATTCTTGAGTGGAGAAGTAGGTACACAATGGGTCTCACAGGGAACCACAGTAAACAAAGAGACTGAGGTCCGTCGAGGCCATGTCTCACGAGGTAGGAGGGCACCGTCGTCGGGTCCGGACGTGTTCCCCCCGAGGCACTCACGCACCCTTAGAGTAACAAGACGATCGGGTGGTTAAGAACGAGACCAGTGCAAGACAAGCCTAACCGCTGAGACGTCGTTTAAGCACCGGAATTAGTGACGTGGCACATGTGCTCGGACCTAGGCACAGTGACTGTAGGGAGCGAGAAAAAGTAGGAAAACTAGTCTCTGTCACGGACTACACGACAGAGTGCGACCCGAAGGAAGGTTAGGGAATTTGACTTTTGTAAAAACGTTTTTACGACCAAGGATACGACGGGGGTTTACGTATTAATCCTTCCATTAATACAAAAGGCTCGGACGACGGAGAAGTTCCCGACCACTTTCTTAAGTCAGGACCGGCCCGTCGCGCCACACGTCCGGGGAGGTGTCTCCCGGCAGGTGGGGTTCCCGGTCAAACGGACGTCAAACGTACGAGGAAGGGTACTCCAGGTCCCTTTGTCTAAAGGACGATGAGACTTACATCTAGATCCAGACGAGGGGTGGAATTTAAACGGGGCCCTGAAGGGACCACCAGGTCCCCAATTCTCAGGTGGAAGGTCACGTCCCCTACTTCCAACCTACTAAGGACCAACCCCTTAACTCTAGGGTGTATGCCACCCTACTCGGGTACATTGGTGACTCGGGTGTTACTTCTCGGACGTGTAACCTTACTTTCTAGGACGTACGACGTTGATTCTGGACTGTGTCGGTTTATTTATTTGTTCATATTTTTTTAACGGAGACGTAAAGAATCTTTCAGTGTCATAGGAAACCGAGGAAAGGTGGGAAATTACGTGAGTGTACGAGGTTGTAAAGAACACTAATACCGGTCCAAGAATATATCGGGAAATCTCAAATAAGGTACAAAGTATATGTAAAAGTATTGTACAAGCTAAAAGTACTGTAGGTGCACTGTCCGGTTCTGTCTCTGGTCTTTAGACTCAGAGGCTTTTCCGTTCACTAAACGAATTCGACCACTTTACTTGTCGCAGGAATCGACCCAGAACAGACGATTAGGTCCTAGAGACCAGAAAATACTAAAACTGATCACAGTAAGCCAACTGAAGACCTAAGTTCAGACAGAAGACCAACGTGACTCCAATTGTGTACGAAGTACCGAAGAGGAAGGTGTCTACTCGAGACGGAACCCCTTCGAGGGGTCCGAGACCTCTTGACCTCGAGAGGACGCGAATACATAAACCCCTTACTTTAAACACCTTAACGTAGTTTCCCCACTTTAAATCTTTTAAAGTTGGTTCATATGAGAAAGAGTCTCGAACGAGAGTAGAGGATAAAAAATAAAAATATTTTTCCAAGGAGGACCTATAAAACAACTTGGAGATTAAGTAGCTTAATTACAGATTTGTGTACTGAGACTTACTAGTTCACCAGGGTCCAAATCGTCTCTTAGTAGGTGTAGCAACAAACATTAGAAAGTTATAAATAACTCCAGTCCAATGAACGTCTTTTGAGACCTCTGTGTTTCTACTTTTTCTGTGACCAGAACCAAAGTTGTTTGAGTGTCTCTACTGACCTCGATAATCTCTGTAACCTCTAAGGTCGTGATAAAGGAAGTAAAATAAAAAAATTTGAACATACATCATATGGTTTTTACAAATTGTTATAAACATGTTGAGGTTTAATTTTAAAGTAGGTGTCAAAGTGGTATGGGGGTGTTTAGTTTGATAAGAGTTACACAAGGTAAAGGTACTTATACTTAATACTGAAAAGAAGTTATAATATGTTTACAAAAAGGGTACAACGAAATAAATGATGAGTTCATACACAAAATACATCAGAAAACAAATGGTGGCCTATAAATCCAAAGACGAAAAAACGGTAATATCTCGAGATCATTTGAAAACGGTCATTAAAATGTCAATAAAACCCAATAAAGGAAACTTCATACTAATGAACCAGTTACTAACTTGTAAACATACCAAGAACTACTCACAACAGTAGTTCTCATGACTACTGTAGTTACTCAACAGTAGTTACTCATGACTAGTAAATTTACCACCAATATAATTAAATAGGGTAGTAGTTGTTTCACACTCAATTACAAGAACAGAGTCTAACAGAGACCTACCGAAGAAAAGGTAACATTGTCATTAGGAACTCCAGAGAACCTTATTATTAGAATACTAACTTCGAACAAAGAAAGTAACGGTAATAAGAGTCAAGAAAGAGTTAACACTACACTGGTCACCATTCTAGTGCCTACTCACTGGATCGGACTCCCACGATGACGAACCAGTAGTGATCTCACCGCTGGTAGGTAATAAAGACCCACCAACACTCCTAGTTTGTCATATTAAATACCTTAAAGAGACATTTACTAGATGTTCATTCGACATGACCACTACATTGACTAACGAAGAATTTACGGAAAAGAGACGAAACTTACTCCCAGGGGACTGACCCCTCCTACCTACTGTTTCAAGGGTGGTCGTCATCCCTGAGACGTCACGTACCGACATGGTCCCTCCTCTACTACCCTACCCCCCGTTCGTATACACGATTACCTCTTTCTAGACTTTCTCGATTCTATCTTGATTATTAGGGTCTTGGTCAGAGACAACGAGTCCGGAAGTCATTTGTCCCAGGGAAGGAAGGATTGACACGAGAGTATTTGGGACACACCCGGGGAGAGGGCTCCGTGGGAAGAGCGGACCGGGTTGTGTGACCAACCATGGTCTCTTCTCCGATTTCGGACACCTTGTCTAGAACGACCCCCACCACTCGGACCACCTGGTGTGTACGGTTTGGTGTCTCGTTTTAGCCACGAGGAGACAGTTGATCTTAGTATCCGGGACAACTACCCGTACATGTGTGACGATATAAATTTTACCTATTGGTTGTTCGTGGATGACATATCATGTACCTTGAGACGAGTCACAATACACCGTCGGACCTACCCTTCCCTCAAACCTCCTCTTACTTATGTACACATACATATCGACTCAGGGAAGTGACAAGTGGACTTTATAGTGTTGTAACAATTAGCCGATATAGGGTTATGTTTTATTTTCCAAAATCTTTTTAGTCAATAACGTCTAAAGTGTGTCTATATATTTGTGGGGTATAAATCTTATACGAGCTCCATATTACGGAGTCAAAAATCGGAATCTTACAAGAATCGTGGAATTATATCTAGATAACAGATAAAATTTTTATCGTCTATAAAATCAAAAATGACGTACTATCTTTGACTCACAAAATGTCAGTAGTGGAATAAAAAAGGACCATTACTACGACACTACATCCATGATTACAATTCAGGTCAAATGACTAACCCTTTGACCTTTGAATTGAACGGTTGTCAGTGAACCAATGATTTGCCATCTCGAACCCAATCTTGAATCCTGAATTTTTTATAAGACGAATGACCACAGAGTCCCGAGACCGAACCGGTCTGGGTATGAGTGTTGAATGAAACCTAGTTCGTTCTACGTGCTTACATGAACCGTTGGCGTCTCAGGGAATACTATGCCGGAGACAACGACAAGTCAGTGATTCAATGTAGGTTGAGAAGACGTTGAGAAAATTATCGGGTGGTCCGAGGAGACGGGTACCCTAAGAGGTCCGTTCTTATGACCTCACCCAACGGTAAAGAAGGACGTCCCCTAGAAGGGTTGGGTCCCTAGCTTGGACGCAGAGGACGTAGCGTCCGTTTAAAAACTGGTGACTCGGTGGACCCTTCGGGGTGACAGAAGACTCCTTACGATGTTTAGGGTATGTCTCCCTCTACCGACCACAGTGTCCCCTCTGGTCACTACCCCTGCCACGAAACCCACCCCCTCTCTTGTTTCACCTTGTGCCGACACACTTCTGTATGCACACCTGGTCCCCGTCCCCGTTCCCTCAATATACGGACGTTAAGAACAACCTCAGAGACGACAACTAAAAGTTGTTTATAATAAACTCGTGGATGATAGACAACGTACGACTGACACGAGGTGAGTGACCCTACCCATGAAATATAGATAAAAAAGAGGTAAGGAGGGTTACTACGAGATACAAGGTATACGAAATTGTGTGTTCCTTTACCTCCGTGTATCTCTAATTTATAAACGTTATACCAATACTTCAACCTCGGTCCTAACGTTGAGTGTCCTGTCACTCACACTCATCAAATATAGCATTAAAGTAAATTAAAGTCGGCAAGTAAACGTGTACAAATGACTCTCGGACGGTCCACGGCTAGTGTCACACTCCAGAAATAATCTAATTTCCCACCTTAGGGTCTATACGACGACCCCTCTTACACTTGTCACAAGGTATTCTTCAATTTCTGAGGTACAGAGACAGGAGTTAACCCTAGAAAAAATCGAACTTAAATTCGACTTTCCATAAAAAGTGTGGTCTTTCCTTCGGTGGTTTGGGGAGAATCTACGACGTCATCTCGTCTCTTACGTCCGACTCGTCCAGACCGACCTCCTGAACCCGGGACCTGGTCTCTCGTTCTCACCTACCGTCCCGGAGTGAGACCGGTCTCTTCCACGGGTCGTCTCTACGTCCGAACCGGTGTCGTGGCGGAGTCCTCATTAACTGGTCCTGTGGCACCGGAGGGTCGTCACTCACTCACGGTGTCTCCTCCTGGACTCATCCCAATCGTCCTTACTTGTGCTTACCTTTGTTAAGGTCGCCGTAACCGGTCCCCTCCTCTTTGATCTGTAATAATCCAATAATCTGTAACTTCCACGCATCATGAAGATCTAACGACATGTATTAATACACATTCAAGACAGGGTTTCGTTTTTGTCAGTAAGCGTTAATTAAGAAAACTAGAGGAGTAATTTAGGATGAATTTTATGAGGAACTCCATAACAATATCTACTCTAGACACGTTTGCGTAATCGAATGCTCATACACGCCCACGGACTTTTATCGAGAACTTCAGGTCTGACATTCCGGAACTCAACCTTACCCACCGGTCGATTCGTAGAGTTTCAGACGATCTGTAACGTGAACCGAGACCCTAGGTTTCCTAGGATCCACGTTAGGAAACAACACTTATGTCGTGTTAGGAAGGAAAATTCCTTGAGTCTCCATGAGTTATTTGTAAAGGACTAACTCAACTCACTTACTGTCTGTTTAACAATTCCCTTCTTACCTTGGCTAATGAGGGACTGGTGGAGGAGGGGTAGGGAAAGGTAGTCTACAAACCCCTTACAAGGAACTCCTCCCCATAAACTCAGTCTAGAAGTTCTGACCTGACAGTAGTACCACTCCTACACTTCTATGGTTTCTTTTATCGGGTAGGGTGTACTTTTTAACATGTTGGAACCTGGTAAAAATCTAGATTAAACTCCGACACGTTATTACTACATCCGGACCTTAACAAAGGAAGGTTTACAGTTGGGTCAGCTAGGTTTGCTGCCGGACGTAAACACAACTCCCTTCCTAAACCTTCAGAGAATGCCTCCGACCTAACTAATCGGCACAAACGGTACCCCCACCTCTCCACAACCACCACAAACATGTCACAATTAAGAGACCCGAAAATTTTATTGGGGTGAGACCTTCCTCTCCCACCCTACTAAACTCTCTTATCACGACCTTGTATATGTAATGGTATACATTTTATCTATCGGTCACCCTCAAACGACATGCTACGACCCTCGAGTTTCGGTCCCGAGACACTGTTGGATCTCCCCACTCTCTCCCCTCTTCTACCCTCCACCCATGTTCCTCCTCCCTGTATACATATGGATACCGGTTAAGTACAACTACATTCCGTTTTAGACAGTGTTATAACATTAATAGGGTGCTAATTTTTTAAATGGGGATGAGGAAAGAAACCGGAGTCGGGGAAGGGGTCCCCCTTTCGTCTAGGACCGTAACGTCAACCACTTTGAGTACGGTCTCCTCTGGATGTCCTCATTCTTCACCAAGAGACGAAAAAGTAATCAACTCAGAAAGTAGTTTTTTTGTAAAGAAGACTCTGAGTCACCTACCTAATCCGAAACTTCTCTAAGATCACTTCCGCAAGAGAACTTTTTGTCATTAATAGTCTTTCCTTAATGCGTAGTATCTCCGTATCTGTAAAAACGTGACAAGTGAAATTACATTATTACAGATTAACAAAGAAGAACTCAACAACTCCATAGTTGACTTGGTGTCTCCAGTGTAAAGGTTTAGTGAATCCAAAACACAATGTTTAAATTCGTGTCGAATCTTGTTAAATTTACCCTTACTGATATCTTGACTAACAGCTTAAATGAAGAATTCACTGAGTGAACGTTCCCAACAATAATTTCTATAACAACCACTATGTAACGGTAGTAGTAGCCCAGTTCGTAAGACGACGGTACATCAATATAGAAGTTCCCAATGACCCGCCGAACGGGACCGAAAACTCTGGAATACAGAATTAAAACAAAAAAGACACAGAATGAAACTGCAACCGACAGGTGGAGAACCGACGACAGTCAAACGGGCGAAAGAATCGTCCTACTGAAAAACACGATGACAAGACACTCAAAGAGATTTTAGTACATTAGTTCGGACAATCTTAAAACAAACTTCCTTCGGTGTCGTCCTGAGACCACTTCCGGACTGCCTACAGGGTCACTTATTTCTGGTGTGTGAAGGGCGCTTACCACAAACCCGAACCTGTCTGTGGAGAAAAAAAAGTGAATTTAAAAAAAAATATCTTATAAACAATTTCAACAAATTGCATGTTGAAGAGTAGACAGTAAGACCTTCAGGAAATGATATTTCTGATAAGAAACTACTGTCTGTCGTCGGTACAACAGTCGCTACTAAGACCTGGAGGAGTAACCTCCGACCGAAAGTGAACCAGTTTCAGCGACGTATTCACTGGAAACCCATTTAACTCCACATTGATACCACGTTTTTTTAGAGGACTAAAATACCTGCTCGGAAGTTCCAGTCTAAACTTTGACGACCAGATCTCTTATTCTGCCGTCTGACCTTTCGACTTCTAGATCTGACTGAACGATCTTAAACGAATCGAAGAGGCTTTACAACTTCTTTTACGAGAGGAAGTCGGATCTCGGGTTATTAATTTCTTAAATCAAAGAACCTATTTCCCGACATAGTTCTAGTCATATTTAGGAACGAGACTTCCCAATTATCAGTAAATCCGTTGCATTACCGTCTTAGACGGGTTACCTTTTTTAGGACCTTTTTCCACAAAACTAATGAAAGAAAAGGTAAACTCTCCGTCTCCCACTCCTCTCCGAAAGACTACTTTTCAGTAGTAACTTTACCAACGTATTGTAATCGGCCGTCAGGAAGTAACACCTGTGCTACATGGTGACGACATTATGCGTTACAGTGAGCGTCGAGTAGGGAAATAACTAAAAAAAAAGGGGAGACTTAAACGACTGTCGTTTTCTAATCCAGATCTCTTTATCAACGTCAAGTCCAAGACAAACTGTTATAAATCTTAAATTTCACTGGAAATTTTCTCTCTCCCGACGGGCTCTCCCTAAATTCACCAATCCCTGTCCCGGTATAATTCCCACTCCATTTTCCGTTACGAAAAAATTACGACCACAGTCCCGTCCGGTAGGACCTGTTCGCAGGAGACAGGACTCCTGGTGCACTCTCGGGTCCCGGTCCAACTGGGAACCGAAACAACACTTCCTCTACTTCAAACTGAAAACAGGGTAAATCAGAAATTACTCGAACTGAGAGCGAAGACATTAGACGACAGAGACCGGAGCGAGTGCAACAGGTTTCGGGAGGTGACATGTAGAGCGGGTCCGGACCCGTGGAAGGTACGGGACCCGAGGGTACGGTGGAGGTCCTCAGGAGGGTAGAGACGGGTAAAAATTCTCCTTTCGCTAGATTACTTTGGTTGTTCTACACACACCGATCACCAGGAAGTGAGGGACACTTCATTTCGGAGACTTTATCATATGTCTGTCTAAAAAAAGGAAACACGAATAGTCACACAGTTCTACCATCTCCCTCTCTCAACCACCTATACCAAATTGTATAATTCTTAAATTTATTTTATATTTATATAGGTTTTTGTGCCGTGAGCAAGATCGGGATAGGACATGAGAGATGGGACGTGACCACCAGTGGGAAAGAGAAAAGGAATCAGTGAAAGTGCCCTCGTTGTAAATATGGGGAGCCATCTGAACCACACAGTGTACTTCGAACGCAATCACAACCAACATGAAAATCCTCAAAAGTGGAACCACATAGGTTTAGGTTGACTACACAAGGTAAGATAGGAAAACGAAAAGGCATAGTGGACCGTCTTCTGTCACTGCAAAGGTAATCAAGGGTTTAACGTATTAATGATTAAAGATCAATAAACTGAACAGTAAACTAAGGAGACCAGAAATCAAAGGAATAGACACTTTAATCTTTTACACTGGTCTATGGAGGTTCTAGTGAAGATTCATATTTTAAGATCCAAAATAACAAGGAACGGGAGACAATGAAGATTTAGGTTAAGGTTTTCCGAGATGTACTTCTTTTCAGGGTTATAGGAAAGTCAGTAGGTACATAGACAGTACACGGTTCAAACTATCCCTTGACATATACCATCCTACCACTCTCAAGTTTTCGATACCTTCTACACTAGGAAAGAGAACCCTTAAATGTAAAATCAAACTCTCTCTTTTAGTCCCATATCCTTTATCGATCTCTGGTCTTTTTTGATAATCAAACATAGTGATGTCGTTACATAAGTATTTATAAAGGAATTTACATATCAATCTAACATTCGGGAAACTCCGGAATTGTGTACCATTTAAAAATTATGTACAAACAACTATATATGTACAACACATATAGTACTACTCTATATATGTCACCTTTATATGTTATGTCTTCACCGACTCCATCTCCCCGACTGACCCCCTGCCAACTACATCCGACCTACTCATTCCTCCTCGGGTCACATCTGACCGACGGTTCTCCTCCCTCCTTAAAAATCGTTCACCCAACCCACCCACATCGGACTCGACGTCAAGACCTTCCCACTCTGCGCAATCGCACCGCAAAGAAACGCACACTACACGGAAACGGTGAAGCTCAGACGTCACTCTCACTCAAGCCCAAGTGTCGGTCCTCGCCCCTGGCCGACGTACATGGGAAGAAGATATGACTAGGACCTCATACTAGGAGCTTACAGCGACCTGATATGACGTAGGGAGTAAAAGAGTTTGAGAACCGTACAGAAGGAAGGACCCACAATCCGGAAAAACAGTGGGGTAAGGAATCTTAGCACCACGATGGTCGACGGGTTGATCCTCTGAGTAGAGTTGGGTTTCACGGGATGTCGGTCGTAGGTGGTGGTAGAACCTGGGGAACCGACAATTGATCTCCACACCCATAAACCTAACAACCACCAAGTGTAGGTCCCGACTTGGAACTTAAACCATCAACAAAGGATCCGGACGAACAAGGGTCGAAACGTGTAAAGGGAGAACCGAATAGGGACCACCGAGTCTGTCACTTTCGTAGACGGACGTTACACCTTCTGGACCCAAGTTAGGGACCCAGCCCTTCTACGGGACCTCTTCCTTTACCGTTGTGTGAGGTCATGACAACGGACCTCTTAGGGTACCTGCCTCCTCGGACTACCCAATGTCAGGTACCCCAACGTTTCTCAACTACACTGACTCGTTGAAGTGAAAGAAAGAAAGAAATATAGTCCGTACACAGGACCCGTGGTCCCCTCCGGGTACGTACGGACGACGTGGAGCCGGAGTCCTACGGGTACTAACTCTTCTGTCAACATTGCTTCTTGTGTAAACGTCGGTTCTTGGAAAAATCAGAGAAGGATGACCCAAATCCATACCAATATTCCGTACGAAGTAAACCTTAGTGTGTCCCTTCTCTTCTCTTAACCCAATGGACCGACCTTTCTCAATTACCCCCTTTGTATATCTTCCTTACTACACCTGTAATTGTAACCAGTCGTACAACGTTAATAAGTAGTTCTAGACCTCCGTAATCATTCAATCACTTTGTTCTCAGGATTTCCTATAGTTTCAGGACTTAGAACAGTGGAAAAGTCTCAAAAATTTACCTCTCATTGTACACAAACTTACTCCACATTTCATGGGATTGATCGATTTTAAGAAGTAATATTTTTGTTGCAACTGCGATTTAGTATTGTCTAACATTCAGTCTCTCGGAGTCGTCTTCCCAACACAGGAACGACTAGGGAAGGGTCTAGACTTTAGAAAGTTGTAGTACCCCAATTCACTTGGTTCCCTCCGTCCTGTATCGAAACCGTCGGAAGTGTCGAGTCGGACAGTAGGTGTACGAGTCAGAGTTTAAGGTCCAGGAAACAAAACGGGAATTAACAATCTTTATGTGTACCTGCAGTCACCATTTTTAATCGCGAAGTAAGTTCAATCTTGAAACGTAAGAAGTTTGTCCAAACCCCAACCTTAAAAAGAAACACAATGAATCCTTTTTTATCAACTAACTCGTATAATCTGTACATTCATATTAACAAACTAAAGTTTGTTAAATCTCCATGGAGAAATATGGGACTGGTAACTACACAATTAGTGGTTTGTTAACAAAAACGAATGAGTACACTACAAAGGGACCTGTACTAAAGATCGAAGGAAATAGAAGAAGGAGGAAAGACGAGGGGACAGGTTTAATCTAAGTTTTACAACTTCTACTCTTACATAAAACGTTTAAAAGAATGGGATTGGGGATCAAGTCACGGGTTATG
This sequence comes from Capra ibex, assembly GCA_006410555.1. Taxonomy (NCBI): domain Eukaryota; kingdom Metazoa; phylum Chordata; class Mammalia; order Artiodactyla; family Bovidae; genus Capra; species Capra ibex. Next base: position 661,587 of record SJYO01004081.1, on the reverse strand, counting down.
GATTACAGTTCTCACTACCTATTAACACTTGGGTATATTCCAATACACCCGAAGGGACCACCGACTCACCATTTCTTGGATGAACGGTTACGACCCCTGTATCTTCTGAGTCCAAGCTAGGAACCCAACCCTTCTAGGGGACCTCTTCCTTTACTGTTGGGTGAGGTCCTAAGAACGGACCTTTTGGGGTACCTGTCTTCTCGGACCACCCGATTGTCAGGTGCCTCAGCGTTTCCCAGTCTGTACTGACTCGCTGATTTGTTGTTGTTCTATTCCAAAACTGGAAACTATTCGTTCACACAAAGGACCGGAAGGGATACCGAGTCGACCATTTCTCAGGCGGACGCTACGTTCTCTGGACCCAAACTAGGGACCCAACCCTTCCACGGGACTTTTTCCCTTTCCGATGGGTGAGGTCATAAGACCGGACCTCTTAAGGTACCTACCATATCAGGTACCCCTGTGTTTCTCAACCTGTACCGACTCACTGAAAGTGAAAGTGAAGAAAGGACCTTCCCCGTTCAAATCTCGTCTTCCAGTACCCCAACAGACTCACGACCGGACACCGGCTCAAGTAGAGGTGTACGACCGGAGGAACCCCGTGTCTCGTCGGGACAAACCGGAGTCGTTTCTTATAGTAGAAGTCTTTACTACCTTAGTCTCGGGAGACCCGAGTCGGAGGAAGACCCACCGAGAGGGGTGACCCGAGAACGATGGGTACGAAGGAACCTTGAGAAAGGAAGTTCTCCCAAAAAAAAAAAAAAAAAAAATTGGTTTCCTGTCTGTAAGAAGTGCCTAAAGAAGACCCCCCAAGGTGAGGGAGTGTCCCAGACTTGCCGTGCCTGGCCACTCTCGTCGTGAACACCCCTGTACCCAAGATCCCACTCTAGGACCTCCGGCACAGAGGAGGTGGCAGAAGGTGTCAACAAACACGTTCGCAAACAACTGACTGAACATGGATTAACCTCACTCACGATCTGGACGTCAACGAAATAACAAAACGAAATTAAAATCCGTACCTAATCGAGTAGGACTAGAAGGTCCAGGAAGAAGGGGGTGATAACAAGAAAGAACGGCAGCAAGTCGGTGAGTCAGTACAGACTGAGAAACGTTGGGGTACCTGACGTCGTGGGGTCCGAAGGGACAGGAAGTGATAAAGGGTCAAACGAGTCTAAGTACGGGCATAACAAGACATCCCTGGGAGGGCAAGGAGGGTCGTCCAAGTCCTTTAGGATCTCCATAGACAAATACAGGCGTACAAGAACCGAGAACCGAGGGGTCTCCCGAGAGCACTAAGTGACTCTTCCTCGGTTCCAGAGACGAGAGGTGGTCGCTGAGGACGGGATGTCGGACAAGACAAGGGTGGTGAGCCGAGAGGGTGACGACGAAAGCAGACCGCTCACCCCGGAGATGGGAGGATCAGACAAGGCCTGTGTCCGACCGGGTCGAAAGATCCAGGACCGACGGGCTTCGGGCGGAGGACCAACAGTAAAGTGACCTCTCCTTCCTTGAGACAAGGGGGTTGGGGTGGGGGCAAAGCACCCAGTGGTCGTGCACGACGGAACACACACACACCGTCACTGAAAGAATGTCCCTGAAGACAGTGAACCGAGCAGGTAAAGAAAACAATTTAGACAACAAGGGTCCCGAGACCGTGTCTAGGGTCCTCGACCCCTGAGGTCTTACTGTGTAGGACGGCATAAACCTTAGCGGGAGGGGGTGGGACCCGACACCAGGAACCCGGTCCGAACACGTGTCACTGGGAAGAGAATGCTACTTATAAAAAGGTCACCAGAGGACCCAGAAACGACGTTTATTTGAAGACCTTTTAGGTCTCTACCATTGGACCCCGATCTGGTGTACAAGACTTCAGGTTAGTTGTGAGAAAGACGAGACGTCCCGTCGACAGAATGGCTGGGAGGTCTGCACGAGTCTGTACAGATTGTGGGGTTCGTCAGTGTCTCCGAGTCCGACAATGGTACCATGAGGGTCGTGAAGACCCCACGACTACAATCAATCGTGGAGTAAGCACTCGGGGTAGATCTCTACCAGAATTAATACTGTAATTTACATTTGAAACCAGGACCCAGTCGAAGAGGTCTCTTAAGAAAACAAAACTTTGAAGTGGAAGAATCGAAAAATCTAGGAATTATTGAACCAGAAGAAAGGACAGGAGACACAGAACTATGATAATTTTTCTTGCAACCCCGCTGGATGTTAGTCACTCAGTCCCACTGTCAACTGCCAATTCAGTTCCAGTACCCATCCTTTGGTCTCGACTAGGACGTCCCAGGCCCATCTACGGTTCTTGACTCTCCCACCACGGTTATTGGCACCAGGTTTTTCCCTGGTTTTACGTCAAAGGTCGATGTAAAACCTTTGACCGACGAAAAAGTCACTTGGTCCTCCAAAAGATCAGACTGACCGAACTGAAATTCCTTGTGTCCATGAGTCCACCTCCCTCCGTTAACCCTCCTACCTGGCGTCGACCCTTCTATTTCTTGGGCCCGTCAGAGCCTAGGATGACCTTTCTTTCTAAGAAAGACCCGGAGACGAAGAGGGAGTAGAGGAGAAAGATAGGTCGAAGGATGAAGGGACGGAGAGAGCATTGAAATTGGACGTAAAATAAAACATATAATAAGACAAACGAAAAGAACCATGGTCGAATTGAGCTACCATGGGGAAATAGAAGGCGACGAAAGCAAGTTGCACAGACGGTAGTAAAGTAAACGCCCTTCTAACCGACTCAAAACCTAGAATACGACCTCGGAACGGTACCCACCGACCACGGGTAGGGACCGGGTCGAAGCCCAACTCCCAGTGTACAAAGTTATATATCGACAAATTTGCAGTCCTTTTTGACCACTATGAGAGAATCTTCCTTCACACCCATCCCGTCCTAAAGAGACCAGAGGTCCTTCCACCAAGAGAACTAAGGGAGGTCTGTCACTCATCCGAGCACACCGGATGATTATCGCACCCGACGGGAGTACAACCCCGACAACGGAGACGTCGTAGAAATTCCTTAGGGACTCATAGACTGTACACCGCCGTAGTGTTCAGGTGAACCTATCAGAGCTCGGACACAGAAGATGCACACACGGAAACTATTCTACAAACATTCTCCCGAGAATCATGGGACTACCATTACGGGTCTTACCACGGTAGTATCTGGTCTTGAGGAGTTCGGAAGTGTCGTCGGAACGCCTCGTCCACGACACCGAAAGTAAAATGTACCCTCCTTTGACCCTTCAAAGCTCTGAACGAGCTACTCATTCACCTTCTCGAACCTGATTCGGAAGACTGAAGATCGGAACATGGAGAAAGAAAGGTATACAATGTGTAGACATACGTCTCGGAACATGAAGGGATCCACAATGCTCTTCTATTTTTTCTTTATTCGAATGGAAGATCATTTCTCTCCGACGTTTGTTGTAGGTAATTCTGTCAGTAGACTCTCGACTAACGAGAAACGGCCACTAACACTGGAACTTCATGAGTGTACTCTCCTGTGTGTCTTTAATGTCCGACGAAACTTTCAGACCCTACACGACACCTAACTTCTATTCGGACCTCTCTTAGTTCCAGTGCATGAACAGGTTTGGACCCCTTGGGACGGTTGTCAGGTTCTATAAACGACCTTTTTCATTCGACCTCCCGCAAGGACTCAGGGTGACGGACTCCTCCAGGTCCTGACCACCACTACCTTAACTGTTTCTTAGACTTCAGGCAACCTTTTCTGGGACTACGACCCTTTCTAACTTCCGTCCTCCTCTTCCCCCACTGTCTCCTACTCTACCAACCTACCACAGTAGCTGAGTTACCTGTACTCAAACTCTTTTAAGGTCCACTATCTCTTCCTGTCCCTTCGGACCGCACGACGTCAGGTGTCCCAGTGTTTCTCAGCCTGTGCTGACTCTCTGAGTTGTTATTCTTGACTTCAGGTCTGGTCCCCCCCAGTGACATAAGAAACCCTTCTCCCACCACCTCGGTCGTATCGAGACTTCCCAGTGTGACGTCACTGTCAAGTAGAAGGTCTATCGGGACTACGGGCTTGACCGGCTCCTGCAGTACTCTCCAAAAGACTCGACAAAATTTCATCGGATCTTACTTTTAGTTTACTACTCTCTCTGAGGGAGTGATATTACATGATCTTGTATCGGATCCCGTTCTGAACTTCCCGACAAAGACCCTCGTTTCGAAACGGTTCAACCGACACCCTCCACACTCTCACTTTTGACTCGAGAGGGCCGTCACCTGTCCCCATGGGCCCCCGTCAGTGAGTGTCTTCCTCACCTCCTTTGGGTCGTGGGTCCCGTAGGACCGCCTTCTGTCCGTTTCGTTATCCTTGAATCCCCGTCCGACACACGGCGACCCAGTTACGTGCCTCCGACCGTCGGTCACCGACCCAGCAGAGGCCGAGTAGGTCCCGATTCTTACGTCGGTAGGTAGGACCGTTCCCCGTCCACCTCAGGAGTTGGACCTCCTTGACCACTACATTCACCGACCGGACACTCGGGACCAGGACTCTCCTGTTCCGTCCAGACCACTGATCCACTCCCGTCTCATTCACCACTCCACCGTCAAGACTGGAACAGGATCGGATTCGGACTGGGACCACCGGTGGCCGAGTGGGTGACCGACATAGTCGGTAACATTACAGAGAGACGTTTCCGGATCGGGAGGAAAATTCCAATTCTCTCCCCACTGAGTTTAACAGCCCCTCTCTCCTTCCGAACCTCCCGCCTCTCCCCACTGAGTTTAACAGTCCCTCTCCTTCCGAACCTCCCGCCTCTTGTCTTTTCACAGACAACTCCTGGTAGTGTCTACGGCTCACGGTACGTTGTTACTACACCTTCGGTCTTCCCGTCCCTAGGGTTAGACACCAAGTCTATCCCCTCCACTGGCGGAGTTTTGGTAGGACCCGTCTCGACCTAAAAGAAAAAACACTACAGATGAGAACAAAACAAAAATCGTAGTAGTAAACGATAAAAACATATCCACTTTGTAACTGTACCAAGTGACAAAATTTTTATGTTTTCCTAATATATTTTATGTTTTACCTCTTACAGAGAAAGGGAAAGTAACAGGGTTGGAGGGTTAAGAAAGACATCTTCCTTTATGATGATAAAAGGAGGACACGCACGGACGAACAAGGAGAGGCTGAGAAACGTTGGGGTACCTGACATCGGCCGGTCAGAGGAGACGGGTACCCAACAGAACCGTCCTTATGACCTCACCCAACAGTAAAGGAAAAGGTGCTCTAGAAGGGTTAGGCCCCTAGCTTCGTACTCTCTGAACACAGAGTACAGAGGACGTAACCGTCCGTCTAAGAAATGGTCGACTCAGTGGCTCCTTCGGGTAAAAGGGTGATCTCAATAAAATACGTAAACGGTCGTACATGGCTATGTAGATATAGATACAGATAGTAGAGACAGGGGCCGGAATGTATTTTCACTATATACAATGGACGACAGGACGTGGAACGAATAAAAGTGAGTTACGTAGAGCATTCCGAAAGGTGTAGTCAAAGATTTGTCAAAACAGAAAAACTTTCACGACATAACATAAGATAATACACTTATATGACATGAAATAGATTGGTCCGAGGTTGACTACCTTTAAACCCAACGAGGACATTCGTTTCACCGTTACTTATTAGAACATACATGTAGAAAAGTGTGGACACTCTGGAGTAGAGAGTCTATTTACTGATTTTCTTCTTAAAGACCCAGTTTAACTCGGAAACATTAAAATTCTCTATAACTACTTAACGGGAGGTCTCTCCAACCATGCTTAAATATTTTAAATGTAAGGTTGTCGTCGGACACTCTCACAGACAAAAGAGTATGGAGTGGTGCCCCGTAGTAGTTTGAACACCTAGAGACGGTCTTACTTTTACTGTAGAGAGAGAAAAATCAATAGAGAGAGAAAAGAAAAATTTCTTTTAATACATAAATAAATACCGACACGACCCAGAAGTGACGGTACATGTCCGATGAGAGATCAACGTCATGTGAACGAAGAGTAAAGCCACTGAAGAAAACAACGTCGAACTCCCACGATCTTGTACCCGAGTCATCAACCCCACGTACCCGAATCAACGAAATGTCGTACACCTTAGAAGATCTGACCGTTAGCTTGGGTACAGGGGACGTACCCATCCGTCTAAGAATTGGTGACCTGGTGACTCCTTCAGGACATTAAATACAACTCACAAGAACTCGTAGAAAAGTATACAAATTCTATCTAATATAAAAGTAGTTGACAGAGAAGTATAGAAAACGAGTAAAATAAATAAATAAATAAATAAAAATAAAAAAATAATAAAAAAATAAAAAAAATTAAAATTTTAGAAATTAAGAATGTACGCAAGGGTTTGTACTTGGGGGGAGGTGGAGGGAGGGGTATTGTAGAGACACCCAGTAGGGGTACGTGGTCGGGGTTCGTACGACATAGGACGCAATCTGTATCTGACCGCTAAGTTAAGAATGTACTATCATATGTACAAGAAAACGAGTAAAATTTTAACCTAACAACCAGAATTACAGATCCACGTAAAATACAAACTCCCTTTAATCAAGAAACATTACGCTCAACGTTTATAAAGGGAGTCAAGCACAAAACGAAAACAAAGGTCACACAAAACGATACACCTTTAAAAAAAAAAAAAAACATCAGTCTAAATAGTCATAAAAGAAAATACCTAAGACACAGTATCAATATTTCCGAAAAGGGGGGATTCTGATGGTTTCCAAAAGGGTATCAAAGAAGATCATGAAAATATTAAATTGAAAAAAGGTCTGTTTATAAACTAGATAAAGCTTAAATAGGACCGGATTCTACGTTTCATATGGAAGTTAAATTAAAAAAGGGTCTTCCAATGTAAAAAGACTTTTATTAATTAACTTATTCGATAGAAAGGGGATACTGAATTCTACGATGTTAATGATCCGATTCCTGATTTAACACAAGGTAGTTTTAAGTCTACAACTTCGGGGTCGGGGTTTACATTAATACGAACCTCTACCCCGGAAGTCCAACTTACTCCAAGATTCCTAACCCGGGATTGACCTATCTTGACCACAGGAATATTCTTCTCTTTCTCTGGGGTCTCACGGGAAAGGGGAACGTAGTGTCTCCTTCCCGGTGCACCCCTGTATCACTCCTCCGTCGGAGGACATTCGGTACCTACTCACCAGAGTAGTCTTTGGTTGGGACCGTGGAACTAGAACCTGAAGATCAGAGGTATGATACTCTTTTAATCACTGACAGTAAATCAAGTGGGTCAGAGACCGCAACACTGTCGACGACGACTACGACGACGACGACGATTCAGTGAAGTCAGCACAGGCTGAGACACGCTGGGGTCTCTGCCGTCGGGTGGTCCGAGGGGACAGGGACCCTAAGAGGTCCGTTCTTGTGACCTCACCCAACGGTAAAGGAAGAGGTCACGTACTTTCACTTTTCACTTTCACTTCAGGTAGCACAGACTGAGGATCGCTGGGGTACCTGACGTCGGGTGGTCCGAGGAGGTAGGTACCCTAAAAGGTCCCTTCTCATGACCTCACCCCACGTAGCGGAAGAGACTCTGATTATGTATGATACATCATTTAAGGGAACAGAAAACCCAACTGGAGTCCAAAAGACTTAAGACCAGGTCAAGAAAATAACGTAGTGTAACGGGTGATGGATCCTCGTCCGTCTCAGTCCCGAGGGTCTCGGTCCCCACCCCCTTGTCTCCCTGCACGACCCCTTCCCTTCGTAGGTCACCACTCACCTTCCTCTTACGTCTCTCCCTGACCCTAGGTGTCTCTGTCACCTCCGACCTCTTCCTGATGGTCCGTCCCTCCCCTTTGTCTGCTGTGCTAACACATTCCCTCTCCGCCCTCGCCGACCGGGTCATCTTCCTTCGTGGTCCCGTCTATAGCAGACGCGGTCGACCCTCCCTTCTCTCTCTTACCCCTGAGAGGCGCACCATGAGAAACAGCATCTACAATTAAAGTCACAGATAGAGTCATCAAATCTGACGTCAACGAAACGACCGAAGTATGAACGGGAATTTGGGGTCGGAGGAATCAAAGAGAATTAAAGTTTCGACAAGGTGTTACCTGTGAATCTCATGATTGAGAATCCTCCCACCGTCGAGTGATCGACTACAAATATAAAGAAAGTTTCTTAGAGTAACACAAGGTAGAAAACATTCGTCCTTTTTGTAGTCGTTTACCTCTAAAGAGATTAGGATTGGCGGGGCAGGAGGAAATTGGTGGGTTGAGACATGTGGGACGGAGAGGTGACCACCCCCAAACGGACCCAGGAGACGGAGGCAGGGACCGAAACCTCTCGAGGTAGAGAACCGAGACGGAGGACCTAGGAGAGGTCTTTCCGTAGAACGGTCCGCCTCCGACGTGGTCAAGACAAAATACCACCACGTACGTCACTGAGGGGCTCAGGAACGTTTTGATCTAATTTCTGTCGACAGACAGGTAGAATAGAACAAGATGAAGACACACGACCGGCGACTAAAGGTACTTCGGAACCTACGTCTCGGAGTCCCCTGAACCCCCGCTACCAGTGACGGAAACCGCTCCCCAACCGTCGGAATGTTCCTCGTCCAATGAGGTAATCCTGCTAGGCGTGGAGAGGTGAGTAAGTCAGACCTACAGACCCCAGGGTCGCCCCCGTGTGAGTGGTGGAAACACGGGGACCCCAGACCTACAACCCGTCGACAAACTGAACCGACGTCGTCCTTACGACCAGGTCACTCGTCCCTCCTATGACGATCCGGCGGGGACGTCCCTCGTCCAGTTTCAGTTCCCCGGTCTTTCGACCCCATCTGGTCTTCAGAGGTGTCTACAGGAGGGACAGGTATGAAAGTCGACATGAACCCGGCACGAGACTCCAGACCTGTTCGTGCCGTCAGGGGACGGGTCCAGGAGGGGAGCCACGACACGATGAGTGGGTCTGAGTGAGAAGGGACGTCCTAAGCGGTCTGAAACCGACTCCGTGTCAGACAAAGGATAACTCAAGTGACACCTGAGGGATCTACACCCGACCCGGATCCAATGGGGAAGAGAGCATACGATGTAGGGGGTTTGACTTGTTGTACTAAGGAAGAAGGAGGCAGTCGGAAGGGACTGCAGGAGTGATGCTGGCGGGGCGGGGGGTCGCGTCACGTCGCCAGTGGTGCGGGAGACAAGGGACCACGAAAGGTACAGGGACACAGTAACCCGGGAGACTCGTGGAGGACACGTGAACCACCTCCACTCCCACTCCGAGTATCCAGCGATGGTCCTCCTCTAGTCGCCCTCTGTTCGGTCTCGAGGGCCTCCAAGAGGGTGACATTTTTGAGCCTATTACACCGAAACTAAAACAATTCCACTGGTTCACCTAAAGAGGAGGTCTTCACTACCACAAGAAAGAGTAACCTGGGGTTCCCTGATACAAACCATCCTCCTATTTTTAGATCTTATGACTTTTCACTCTTTGATGACATCCATATTTATATGTCAAGACAAAAGTGAGCTACATTATAAAACTCCAGATAGAGACATGATTATACATGTCATGTAAGTAAATTTAATAACATATTATACACTTATATTGGTGGTTATAAAAAAAGAGGATTAACTACCTGGAAATCCAGAAGTGATAACAATAATAATAAAAATGTTCGTTACCATACATCTTGTAAGAACATGAAGAGAGGAGGAATATATGTATGCATCCTAAAACAGATTCCCACACTGAACCCCAGTATCCCACATAGGCAAAGGTTAAATGAACTATAAACAGTTCACAAACATTGTTAAATGTGAGAGTTCTTATCACAAGCCTCGAAAGAAGAGGGGTAGAAATGATTTGGAACTACAATAGACTGGGAATCCAAAACGATAAAACTGACCCTCCACCTTGGACCTTGGTGTAAAGGTCTTACAATTTTTACTCTTTAAGGTAGAATCGTGCCTGGTTACTCACTAGGTAGTCCACGCCCGATCCCCTGTGGGAAGGTCGATCCTTCCCAGTAGAAGTGTGTAGTGTCCGAGGGGATTTAACAACGAAAGGGCCCACAGCCACCAGTCGTAGGGGTCACGACACATCGACGTCACTACGAACGCGACAGCTCAGAAACTCCCAGAATGTCCACCCGTGCCTCAGTGTAAGATAATTATCTTCAACCTACCATAATGGTGATAATCTCTCCCAACCTAAACCGTCCACACCTCCCCCCCACCGGAGTCGGGAACTCCGTCCTCGGCCCACCACCCTACATTAGTCCAACCTCGGATCCCCCTTTACGGGACTCGACCCCACCTCCCTTGTGATCTCGGTGTCGACTCCTTCGGACTCCGTCCGTTCCTACCCTACGATCTTTGGACAGAACACCCGTAAGTAAAGAAAACGACTTTGGACAGTCTATGCACGAACGACGTACAGAATTTCCTGAATACACTGCAGACCGTGTGCACCAATTAGAAGTAGGATATACCACTACTGTATCATTGTCATTATTCACACATCGTGAATATTCTGTGTCCACGACTCATGAAATGTCTTTGATTAAGGGACTAAAGAGTGACGTGGGGACTCCCTCACCTATAAACATAGTGCAGGGAAATTTCACATCCGTACCTTCGTGTCTCCTGAAATAGGTAAACCGGTTCTAGTAACTGGGTCTCTCAGAGTTTCGACCCCAAACTGGGCTCCGTTCGACCAAGACTACTGACCCGAGACCTGGTGTCTGCACGACGACCTGTGTCACCCTTTGTCACTTAGTAAGTAATAAACATAAAACTACAGACCAAAACTTAAAATAAAGTTGATCACTCAGTTCGACTCAATTGTGAAATTAATTGTAGATCGGTTCGGCAAATTGAATTTGTTCTTTTATCAGTTAAAACACTCATCTCTACTACCACCCTTTCTAACTTCCGTTTTCCTATTCTCCAGCAGTCTCCACTTTACCAACCTACCGTAGTGACCAAGTCACCTGTACTTGAACCCACTTGAGGTCCTCTACCTCTCGCTGTCCCTCCGGACCGCACGACGTCAGGTACCCCAACGCTTCTTAGCCTGTACTGAATCGCTGACTTGTTGTTGTATATTTCTTTTCATATTAAGTAGACAAACCCGAAAGATGAAATTAAGACACCAGAAATCAAACGTAAGTCAAAAATCGTTTCCGTGTACCGTTCAAATCCTCATTTTATTCCTTGTCGGTAGTCCCAAACCAAAGAGTATACCCCTGTCGGTCGTAAAGGGTGTCAGAAGGGGTTTGTGCGTATGTGTTCGTGTGTGTGTCACAGAGACGGGGCGGGGGAGAGACTTAATTGACTATTTTTCCTTTTCGTAATAGATTGAGGAAAAAGTTTATGTCTCATCTTTTGAGTCATTAGACCTAAAAAAAGGGGATCGACTTTGGTTTGTAAGTCGATAAACCTTTATGGACCCGTCAGTAGACTAAAGAGATGGAAGATAGACCACGCAGGCATCCCTTACCGACCGGAATACCTCTACGTACGGACTCCCATGTTGGGAGGTATCCTTTTCGACCGTCATGGGTGGTAGGCTAGACCTCGGGTAGACCCTCGTCGTCACGGTCAGGACGGGACCGCAGACGTCACGACCGTTGAGTCCTTGGTAGTAGAGGGAAAAGAGACTTCCTCACCCTTACTTCTTAAAGGTCGAGACAAGTAGAAGAGGGACAAGGAGACGAAATCCTGTTGGTGGAGTACGACCTAGGATTGAAATTTCTTATACCTACAAAGGGAGACCGGACTCTCGACCCCTAAGAATAGTTTTCACTGTAAAGTTTTCACGGTCTGACCGGAGGAGGGAGAACGGACGAGTAGGGAGTAGTGGGGACGGACAGAGGTAGTGCCAGAGGTCTAGACAGAGGTGAAGGACGCAGAGACCTCTCTTTCGCACTCGAGTGACAAAAGGTCGTTTTGTGGTCTAAACCAGAAGGAAGAACGGAGCAAACGGACAGTCCCGGACCTCTACCTACCACGAAGGTGGGCGACTTTGACACGGGTCTCCTCGGTGTCCGAACACGAGCCCCACAACCGGGTGGTCTCGCCCTCCGCCGGAACCCCTTTCGTCACTGTTGAACCCCGAGACTTGAGAGGTCTTCCGACAATCCCGATACTATCCTTATTCCCTCGTCTAATAAATGATGTGGGGTTTACCACTAAATTTCGGCATGGAGTGGAAGAGTAGGAAAGGGTTCGTCGTACAAAGTGCGACTCGTTTGACCCTTTTTTCCCGCCGACTCTGGAATTGTCCTCCCACCCACGACGCCCCAGTCGTGCTGCTGTGGAGTAAAAAATAAAGGAAAGCACTCCTACAATGCTACATTACTGTAAATTCTTACAGAACAAATTTCGTACGTCTTTCTGAGTCTCTTCCCCCTTTTCTGTAGGACTTGGATCCTTGCTCCTTCACTCCTATTTTTCCAACACCTAGGGTGTCTTCTACTCCACTGGAAATCGTGTCTTCTACCATTTTACAATCTCCGATACTAAAACTCAGTTCCCTCAATGTACCATTCCACCACTCTTCTTGCCTCACCCACTCGTCCTCAGTCCCCGAACCTCTGGCACAAAACGTCCCGCTGGCCCCCTGCACCTGTGCCCAACATTTGAGCCGTCCATGGTCGGCCCTCCGGAGGGTCGTCCCTCCGGAGTAAAGATAAGGAACTACCCTCACAACCGACGATCTCCTACACCTTCCTACCGCCCGTCACACCCTTTAGTAAAGAAGACACCCCGGTGGGACAAACACTTCCCCCTGGTCTACCAGTCTCCTCAACACTGAATCCCCACGGTACAGTTAAAAAGTCATTTCCTCTGGCACCCCTAAGGCACCTGTGTCTGCTCATCGGTCTGAGCACCCTCCGGACCTGTTGACAGGTTCCCAGATGTTTCGTCTGCGCCCCCTTCGCGAGCCGGTCCTCCGCCACTACGGATCCCTGGTCACACGTCGTGACTCGACTGGAGTAGGGGACACACCTGTCTCAAGGATCTACTCGACTACCCCACTTACCACGTCTACCCCAGAGCACTGTAGGTCCACGTGATCGACGTCCTCCCCCAGACCCCGGTCCCCTACACCCGTCTAACCCTTACACTTAAGTAACGTCCGATGTCCCAGGATTGGTTCTCGAGAATTGCCAAAGTAAAGACTGACGTTCGAAGGGACCACTGAGTCTACCATTTCTTAGGCGGACGTTACGTCCTCTGAGTTCAAACAAGGAACCCAGTCCTTCTAGGGAACCTCTTCCTTCACCGTTGGGCGAGGTCATAAGAACAGACCCTTTAGGGTCCCTGTCTCCTTGGATCGCTCTGTGTGAGGTTTCCCAGCGTTTCTCAGTCTATACTGACTCGTTGATTATGAAGGAATGAAAAAGTGAAGACTAACGTTCCTTTAAACACCACGCACACACCCACGTGTCAAGACGGAAGTTATGGGTAGGACAACTCTCTAAAATCACTACCGAACCTGCTCCGGTCTTCACCGGGGTGACTACCTCAAATACCTGACTACAGATTAAATACCCTCCTGTCCGAGTGGTGGGTTTGTAAAGAAGTCCCCGGACCTTGTTTGTCCTCTGGGACGTCCTCCATTGTTTGATTTACTGTATTTTGTCGGGATCTACTCTCTTTGTTGGTCGACGAGTTCGGGTACGACCGACTCATCGAAGAGACCTCCTTTTTGTACCCGGAACAGGGGACGTACACTGGTCGGACACAGTGCCGACGGGTGCAACGAGTGTCCCTCGACCCGACACCCGAGACGTGGACGTCCACGTTAACACGAGTCACGGGGGACCCTCTCTAAGACTGTACACAGACCCGGAACGCCTACCGGTCTCACCACGACCCGAGACACTGGCACCCGCGTCCTGGACTTGCCGGAGTCGACCTTCTCTTCCTCGGCACCCACCCTCTCCGCACTCTCGGCAGAAATCTATACTACGACGCGACGCGAGTCAGTGAGTCAGCACAGACTGAGACGTTGGGGTGCCAGACATCGGGCGGTCCGGGGAGACAGGTGCCCTAAGAGGTTCGTTCTTATGACCTCACCCAATGGTACAGGAGGAGGTCCTTTATAAGGTCTGGGTCCCTAGTTTGGGTCCAGAGGGTGTGGTCCCTTCGAGTACTTATGCCTTCATGCATCGGATAGCGAAAAGGTCAGGGTCCTTAGATTGGCTTCAGAGGACGTAACGTCCGGCTAAGAAATGGTCGACTCGATGGTCTATACCTACGCGATAATATACCCTCGTCCACACAGAGTCTCCATCTTGACTATTTACTCGTAAAGAGCTTACGAATGAGGTCTCGTACAAAATGTATTCAATAGAGTCAAGAAGGAGTAGGTAGAATCCTCGACTCGCGATAGTAGTAGACGTAAACGTCTACTTCTTTACTCCAAGACTCTCGGACTCACTGAACGGAGTCCAGGCACGACCACCCACCGAACAGGACCCTCACCCCATCCCGACACCGGCTCACGTCCCCGGCCATCTACGCAAGAGTCAGGGGGAGGTGACACAGATCTTCGACAGAAGACCGGTCGAGCACTGCCCTCGTGACCTTCGTTTGGAAGACAGAACAAGATTATTCTCGTCGTTTCAGACATCTTGGACCTTTGGAGACGTGTACCTTTTTAAAACGAAATAAAGACTACCCTTTGTAACCTCCCAGAGAAAGAACGACTTCTCAAACTGAAAAGGGTCAAAGAGAAGTACTCGTACGTATCACACCGCGAATCTTTCACACCCATCCACCCAAACGTACGGTGGACACGTTGTCGAGACGTAAGAGTCCGTCCTGTGGAGAGACTCGGAGACACAAGAGTAGACACTTTACCCCTGTCGTCGTCCGGAATTGAAAATACTAATTTACTCTATTACACCCTATTTTAGGAGACATGTCATGAATTGTGCATCTTATGTAAGTAACTTGTATTTGATAATAATTTTACTTAATAAGAACTGGGAACTTGTTACTCCCCCAACCCTACCGGGGAGACACGTCAACTTTCAGTTCATATTGAACCTCAGCCTCGTAGGCATATACGCTGAGGAGACACAGTAACTAAGTTGGTCGACGCCTGACACATCATGACATCAGAAAAGTGACTCTTTCTTTGAGACTTATTCACCTGGGCACATCGAGTTTGGGTGCAACAAGTTCCCAGTTGACATGCTGTGAGTTTCGTGGAAGAACCGGTTTCTACTTTTGGTGTTCGAGGGGATGGGATTTCGTAAATGACACATGTCTCTCTTTATGTACCAATTATGGGTTCATGGACAATGTTGTCATTGACCGTCTTCACAACCCTCTGTCTCAGTCTTTACCCCACCCACCTCCCGACGGGAGACCTTCATCCTAAAAATTCTTACGTCAGACGCGTACACTCAGGTCCCCCGGGGGTCTTGTGCTGAGGATTGTTTGTAAATATTTTGTGACTTACCTTTCCTTAATTTATAAATCCTCAGACGGGTACTCAACGTATGCTTTGTTGTAATTTTCCGGTGCGACTATGGTGTTTGTGTTTTTTGTTTTATGTGGTTCACCTTACACAAACTTTCGTAATTTTTATTTTTCATCCATTGTGAAAAGGAGTCATACTTCTTTTATTTTGTAAGAAAGAACGACCCGGTCGTCGTCGAGATTCGGAACTTTTAGGAAGTCGAGTATTGTAGACCCTCCTCCTCCTCTACGACTTTTACTCGGCCCCTCCACCCCACCCCTCCAAAACAACGTCCTTCGAAAACACTTCTCGACAGACTTTAGTGAACATCTATAACGACGGGACGGGTCGGGAGAGGGGAAGGGCGGGACGGACTCCTACACCAGAACGCCCTACACCTTTGAGGTCGAGACAGACGGGAGAAACTTGAGGACCTTAAAACGACCAAACAAAGGGAGGGAAAAGTAGTCCCTGTACCAAAACGAAGATTAGAGTTTGGAAAGTGGGGGATTTGAGGTAGAGACGAGAGTGTCGTCGATTTCTTAAGCTGCGACCGTCACGACTATTTAACTATTACCGAAAGGATTAGCCAGTCCCCTCTTAGAGGGACAGAGGAGAGGGAAGATTCCACAGTAAAGTTGGTGAGGGGGTCCAAAAAAAAAAAAAAAAAAAAAAACTCCTTTACGGGAAANAAAAAAAAAAAAAAAAAAGAAAAAACTCCTTTACGGGAAATACCTTCCCTACTTCAGGTTCTAAATTTCGAAGTTGGTCAAAGAAAAGAAAAAAAACTTCCAACCGAAAGTCAAAAAAAGGTCACACAAGAGAGATGAAATCTGAATGAGAAAAGTAACTAATCCCGACTTACTACTAACTCTTGGCGGTCGAGCTACCCACTCTGCCCACAGTCTCACTCTCCCACTCCCAAGAACGGCACCGCCGGACCCCGGTCCTGGCCAGTCGTCCCGTCTGGGGTCACAGAATCCGCGAGAGCGGTAACCGTAGTTCCCTCCTTCACATCGTCTGTTCTGTACCCACTACAAGGGGGGGGGGGTGGATGAGAAAGAATAGTCACCTACATTTCAAGGAGGTGTATGTTCCGAGACACCAACGTTTTATTAAGGACAAGGAGTATTTGGAGGACGGTCCTGTACCTGAGTAATGCCGACACGCCTGTGGACCTGAGACGGACAAGAGGACCGACCGACCGACCGACCTCTCTTCCGGAAGTGGAGAGAATTTGAGAGGGAAGGAAGTCAGTACACTCTTATGATGACTTACACCCGACTCTTGTTACCCTCTCCATCTTAGAAGGAGAGTTCCAACAACACTGGTAGTGCACCCCCATTTCACTCACAGGTTTCGGAGTGACAGGCCTTCCGTAACTTATCTAAATTAACAAAATTTTCTTCCTCGAGACCCTACTTCCTTTGGACACCTGAGAGTCATCACTAGATCATCAGGTCACCCTACGACCTTACAGTTCTTCTCGTACTCCTGGTTCCCTTCGGGTCTTCCTCGTCACGGACGGAGTCGGGACCCACGGGTAGCCTGGGAAGTGACATTGGAGTCCTACCTCAACCTGGTTGAAAAAGTGAAAAATGGTAAGTGTGACAAAAGTTTAGATATTTCGTAAACGTGATGAGAGGAGACTCCCAATAAGAAGTCAAAGTCAAGTCAAGTCAACGAGTCAGCATAGGCTGAGAAACGCTGGGGTACCTGACGTCGTGCGGTCCGAAGGGACAGGTAGTGGTTTAGGGTCTCGGACGAGTTTGAGTACAGGTAGTTCAACCACTACGGTAGGTTGGTAGAGTAGGAGACAGCAGGGGAAGAAGAGGGTGGAAGTTGGAAAGGGTCGTAGTCCCAGAAAAGTTTACTCAGTCAAGAAGAGTAGTCCACCGGTTTCATAACCTCAAAGTCGAAGTCGTAGTCAGGAAGGTTACTTATAAGTCATGACTAAAAGAGATCCTACCTGACCAACCTAAAGGAACGTCAGGTTCCCTGAGAGTTCTCTGAAGAGGTTATGGTGTCAAATTTTCGTAGTTAAGAAGCCGTGAGTCGAAAGAAATATCAAGTTGAGAGTGTAGGTATATACTGATGACCTTCTTGGTATCTAAATTGATCTACCTGGAAACAACCATTTCATTACAGAGACGAAAAATTATACGATAGATTCAACCAGTATCGATAAGAAGGTTCCTCATTCACAGAAAATTAAAGTACCGACTTCAGTGGTAGACGTCACTAAAACCTCAGGGGGGTTTTATTTCAGACAGTGATAAAGGTAACAAAGGGGTAGATAAACGGTACTTTACAACCCCGGTCTGCGGTACTAGAATCAAAAGACTTACATTTTGAGAATAATTTCATGGTGTCTTCATTTGGAAAATATCTAACAATTCGGGTTCAAAAGAATTTGTAGTTACGCAAACTGGTAGGGTACGGGTCGCACGTAGTGAGGTGAAAATTTCACCCCCGACCTCTCTCCCAAGGACACAAGTCAAGAAGGAGTCCAGGTGGGACCAGTCACGGTCTATACCAACACTTCAAAACCCAAACCGAAGTGTCGTGCGGGGCGGGGGAGGACGGGGGTACTCGACGACCCTAAGACACGGAAAGAGTCGGAGAGAAGAGATCCCCACGGGACGACGACTCCCAGGGAGATCAGATCACTTTCAGCGGATCAGGACAGGCTGAGAAACACTGGGGTACCTGATATGTCAGGTACCTTAAGAGGTCCGGCCTTATGACTTTACACCATCAGAAAGGGAAAGAGGTCCCCTAGAAGGGTTGGGTCCCTAACTTGGGTCCAGAGGGTATAACGTCCACCTAAGAAATGGTCGACTCGGTGTCAACTTCGGCTTCTTGTGACCTCACCCATCGGATAGGGAAGAGGTCACCTAGAAGGGCTGGGTCCTTAGTTTGGCCCCAGAGGACGTAACGTCCACCTAAGAAAAGGTCGTCTCGTTACTCCCTTCGAGAGATCAGATTTCCTTTCCCTAAAGTCCTAGAGTAGGTATGAATCCGGGTCCACTGACCCCTGGTAGGGAAAACCTGACTGAATCTTTCACTTTCTTTCACTTCAGCGAGTCAGCACAGACTGAGAAACACTGGGGTGTCTGACATCTGGTGGTCCGAAGAGACAGGTACCTTAAAGGGTCCCTTGACCTCACCCAACGGTAAAGGAAGAGGTCCCCTAGAAGGACTGGGTCTCCAGCTTGAGCCCAGAGGGTGTAACATCCGTCTACGAAATGGGAGACTCGGTGGTCCCTTCGTTTCAAAAGTTTTATCCCCGGATGTTTTTATCACAGACTGGCTTTCCTTACTGAGAGATTACGTACTTACATTCATGACACCGTGGACAAATGCCCTCCACTAAGATCTACCGTACCCCGACTCAGGATCGTGACGGAGATTTCAAAGGGGCGGAATCTTCCAAAGGTGAATGGCACTCTTCATCTGAGGACCTTTGGTGCGGAACGACTATCATCTACGTACACTTTCCTTGGAGCGGACACCAAAGGAACATCCCACCCTAGTCTTAGGTCTCAAGTAGTACACCCGGTAGAGAAGGCGAGGGGAGGTCAGACAAAGGAGCATACGGGTCGTGTACAGTCCCAAGACTCGATGTTCAGAGGATCCCAATGACGCATACTTTAAAGAGAGAGAAGGAGAGGGGTGGGGGTATGGGGTGCGCGACGGAGACACACATACATTACACTACGTTTGTAACGACTATAATAAAGACTAAAGGACACCAGAAAGGGGGAATCTCATTCATCATAGTTCCGTCACTAAGTAGTACTGACACTCTGACCGGTCTCTCAAACCCAAAAAGGTATTCTGCAATTCTTTTTCGGGGTCACTTGAAGAATCGGTTGGGTCATCATAAATAACTCGTGGACGACACACGTCCCTGGTGTAGTCCTGAACTACACTTAATGGTCTAAGTACGGAACCCAGAATTTCGTAAACTTTACCTCTCTTTTCTACTCTTGACACAAGGGGACAAGAACAAGGACCCCGAGGGAAACAGTGACTCCTGAAACTCTCCACCTTCCCTTCCCCCATCCGCGAGGGCAACCTGATCCCCTTCGACCTCACTACTACATCTTCCCCTCTTCCGACCTACGAACGTAAACAGGGAACTCAGGTCAACTCAGGTCAAGGCAGAAATGGACGAGACACGAGCCTCCGACCGGACGGGAAACTGAAGATCCACCCAAGTCGAGACCCCTCTGAACCGTCCTCCACACCCACCCTCCTCACTCTCTAACCCGTAAATGTAGGACGACGAGTGTGTCCACCCGACATGGGAGGGGTGGAGGGAGGGTCCCGGGAGACGTCTAAAGGCACTACCAGGGACGAGACGGAACGGGTAGGAACCCCAACGGGGTGGAGGAATACAACGGTCGGGGCCCCGGGACGGGGTGGGAACCGACCAGGGAAATGTGGGATACGAGTCGAAGCATTTGACTGGCGAAACCTTTGGGAGGAGTCAATGGACAAACCCATAGGACAGAGGGACCCTGAGACTACCACCGAGTCTACCATTTCTTAGACGGACATTACGTCCTCTGGGACTAAGTTAGGGACCCAGTCCTTCTAGGAGGACCTCTTTCCTTACCGGTGGGTGAGGTCATAAGAACGGATCTCTTAATGTACCTACCTCCTTGGACCACCCGACGTCAGGTACCCCAGCGTTTCTCAGTTTGTACTGACTCGTTGATTGTGAAACCCTGAGACTATGCGTCTAACCTCCCAGGAGTCGAGTCTTTCGTCCCGTACCGACTTCCATAGTTCAGGATTCCACGGGTGTCCTCCGTGGGGGTTGGGGACTACGGAGTGACTGGTCTAAAAACCGGGGAGTCGACTCCGACGTCCTCCCCCTTCGAGGGGAGAGACCCGATCTCACGTCCTCAGCCCCTTCCAGTGTCCGAAGAGACAATGGAAGGTGGCAGGAAGCGTCCTTTTGGACAAACACAACCCTTCGGGTGTAAGACCCGTGTGCTTAAACCACGGGTCTACCGCGGACATAACTGTTTTCGGGTCGTGTGACTGTCCTGGACGTCTGTGTACCCATTTATAAAACGGAAAGAAGAATCCGTTATAAACTCAGAAAGTTTAAATTAACGACAGTTTCCGTCCTACGAACGTAGGGACTCCGTTTCGTTTATCACTCCCGGAGGTCGCCCTGACAACCCTTCAAGAGGTCGGTTCGAGGGACCGGCCGACGGGTTGCGCGGACAGGTAGTCGCAGAAAGAGAACAACTCACAGTCCACCGGAGAAGGGACCGACCGGCCCATCCGACCCCGACTCCTTCCTTCGGACCTTGGACACCGGTGAACAACTCATACAAAACTCCGACTCTCTTGGACCAGGATCGGTCCTTTAGTCCATGAAGAGAGTCTACACTCACTGTCCGTGAGTAGATCGACAATGGTCACCCTAAGGTAGAGCATAGAAGGTTCGACCCGGGTCCCTCATAAAACAAACTAGAACTTTAATACCTCACATCCCACCGAGGATCAAGAGTACGGTAGAAACACGTTTAATCCACTTCCGTCGGAGAGACTGACTCTGTAGGGGACGTATGGGGTGGTACCACGGCCAGAAGCGTTCGTCTCGTCGCCGACATGAAGTCGTGCGTCCATGGGGTTCTCCGTAGGAACACGCCACACGTCGGACGAGTTGACACATACCGGGTGGACGAACGAGTGCTATAAGGACATTTTTGGGAAAGAGGGATTATAGAGGGAGAGAAAGAAAAGAGACAGAAAAAAGATGGGACTTTGGTAACTGGATCAACAGGGAACCTAATGTAAATGTTTCACACCATTCTCCGATAAGACACAAGTATACACTAACTGTTCGGAGAGGAATGTACCAGGTCTGTCCTTTCTCCATAAACGGTATCCGAAGGTCTTAAGACGTTGTCAGTGGAGGCAAATAAGTACTGTAAGATTAAACGGAGGTAATAAAATTAGGGAACGTATGTTATCTTCGTCAACCTAAGGAATGGGTGACACTAGAATATTTCCCGCGGAACATAATAAGTAGCGAAAGAAGTTTCGTATCCAAGAACCACGAGTGAGACACGACCCCCGGTCCCTCTATTTCTACTTACTTATTCTGTTCAGGGACGGGAGGTCTTTGATCATAGGTCACCTCCTCACTCCGCACATTTACCTATTTAGTGTCGAGTAACCACACGACCGACGTCGTCCTGTTGGGCTAGTCCCTCCCCCTCTCCCCGCCCCGGCAACCTACGGACGACGACCCACGACAGGATCTACACTCACCCCGAAAGGACTCCTCGACCTCCGAGGATGGACCACTTTCTTTCCACCCCTCCTCTCCTCCCTGTCTCAACACTCACCTAGGCGGGAACTACCCCGTCCCACCCCTCCCGTGGCCTGACCTCGGATCCCACACAGAAACAACCCCGATTCACCCCCGACCCTGAAAGACGGTCCTCACACCCCAAATAGGGGACGTACTATCGGACGTAAAAGAAAGATACCATGTCAGACTCGTCGTCATGCCTCCCACCGGACTGTCCTCTCTATGAGATTATTCCGCTAGGACACAAGAGTAGGACCGGGACGAGGATGGAACCCGTTCAGTGAATTAGAAGAACTCGGAGGTAAAAGAAGAAACATTTTATCCCCACTCCTCATATTATCGTGAATGAATTAACCCAATGTCTTCCTAATCATTCCGTAACAAGTATTGTCTCACACGGTGGTCACCCTGTGCGTACATACATTCACATTCATTCACAGTTAACGAGCCAACACAGACTGAGAATCGCTGGGGTACCTGACGTCGGGTGGTCTGAGGAGAAAGGTACCCTAAGAGGTCCGTTCTCATGACCTCACCTACAGGTGAAGGAAGACGTCCCTTAGAAGGACTGGGTCCCTACTACTGTGTATATCTTTGGTGTGTACCCAATACCCTACACCGATGAAGCCGGGAACCCCTCCGACCTGTTCCGGGTCGTCGGGTGGACGACGGAACGTGTGTAGAAAGGATACACGAGGTTCTGTATTCAACCTTTGGTGACCAGATGATCCGTGAACCGTCCAGAGAGGATGGCACATTCAGGAGTCAGTCACACCGACAAACAACTCTAGCCAGTAACACAAGAGCGTCGATACTACCTCCCTCACCCCTGTCTCCCGTCCGTCCGACCTAAGGTCCCTGTAAAGACTATATTTTGACAGCCTTAAGCCACTGGTCAACCTACGGTCCCTCCTCCCCGTGGTGACCTCGGGACCTTTCGGGACCCCTACCGGGACCCGAAACACTACATCTGACCTACCCTTGACTACGACAGTTACCTTTAACAATATCTTTACTCTACACTTACACCCAAGACCTTCGCCTCTGACAGTCCTTCTGATAAAAAAGATCTTCACATCGTCCACTCCCTTCTTCCTTCTGTCTCCACCCCCTACAACACCCCCCCTACCACCCGGGTACTCTCTGAAGTCCTACAAACACCTGATTCTCCTGTCTCCGCCTTCTCGACTCTTTAATTTTTTTTTTTTTTTTTTTTCTCATGGATTGCGAAAGGAGTTTTGAAACGGAGACCTGTCGTAGACAGGGTAGTGTCCTCACAGACGGTCATTGATCGTCACCTGCTAGCAGGTCTACACTAAATGTTATTCCGCGACAGATTTAATGACGTGAGGTGGATAACGGTCCAAGGGACGACTGTCACTCGGTCCCCAGTCTGTTAAGTTAGTCCACGGTGATGAATATTTAACTTTTAGTCACCCCACATTTTACCTAATGGTAGTTTTAGGTAAGTCCACGTTTTGGTTTTAAATTTTGGGGATTGGAAATTTTTAGTGAGGAAAGGACTAAAAAGTACTACGGGACTGTGAACTCAAAATTATAGGGGACCTATTCATCCACGGTTATCTTCTGGACATCCTCTGGTTCTAGAGGATTAGAACGAATGGAAAACTTAAACCGGTTGGACCACCTAAATATTTGAGTGAGTAGCCGTTAAGATAATCTAAGAGCTTCCGCCGTCAAAAGTTTGAGTTCACACGTTGTCTTAATGGACCTCCCGGATCATTTTAAGTGTAACGTCCGAGATGGAACCCCCAAAACTAAGTCGTCCATACCCCAATCCGGACCCTTTACCGTAAAGATCGTCCAAAGGTCCCTTACGACTACGACACCGGGATCCCGATGGTAAACTCTTGGAGACCGAGACTCTATATCTTGATGAAAATATTAGACTGATCGTTTCGAACGTGACTAACTATTGTCGCAGAGTCTTTTCCAGTACTAACCTGGTCCGTTAACTCACAGTGTCCTGAAGCTAAAACAGGTTCTTTAGACTCTCCTCTGACCAAGTCCCTCCACGTCTACCTTACCTCAAGAAACACACATCTCCACTCCGACCACCCCCGGTACCCTATCTCTTCTCCCTTCTCCGGGGAGATCGAGTGGAAAGGTGTTCTGTCGTGCACGATGCACTAATTCCGGCTTCGGACGAGCGACGACCAGGTACCCACATCTGACATTTACAAAAAATCTATGGTTTGTAGGAGAGAACTGCATATTCAACTAAAAGAATTCCAACTTGTGTACCCATGATGAAAGAATTGTTCGACGGTAGTCGGAGTTGAACCTGAGAAGGACAGAGACTTACTACGGTCTCTACACACACACACACACACACACACACACACGCACACACGCACGCGCACGGGTCAACAACAGACTAATAAACACTGGGGTACTTGGTATCGGGCGGTCTGAAGAGACAGGTATCCTAAAGGGTCCGTTCTTATGACCTCACCCAACGGCAAAGGAAGAGGTCCCGTAGAAGGATTGGGTCCCTAGCTTGGGGTCAGGGAAAGTTTAGGACGTGACCGTCCACCCAAGAAATGGTGATCGCGGTAGATTTAACTACCACAAACTAAAACAAGAGGAGAAAACAAGAAAACCTCGACTCCAATGACGGAACATAAAAATTTTACAACCACAGTGGTCCGGGTTATACTTTGTTCAGAGAGAGGGGTCCTATCTTTTCGTCTAGGACCTTTGACGGGGTCTGTACCAACGACGGAGTAATTGTGAACCGGAGGACAGAGAAAAGGTCCTCTTTAACTCGCCACGTGCATGTAGTTTATGGTGATGAGGAGTCGGTGGTAGGGGTCCTTGGAGTGGAAGTTGTAGTGCTTCTGGTAGGCGGTCCTACTCACCGTGCGAGACGCATTCATGTGGACTCAGAGAAAGGAACCGATACTGGAAACCTCCCGTACCTGTAACCTACAGGTAGTCGTCAAACCTTTTCTACCTGGAGATAGTCTCTGGACACCTGTCAGAGTCTTGTACCACCGTTAGGAATTTCAGACTTATAGACACCCAGACTTGACGGGGTCAACCAAGACTAACATAACGTCAAAACTCCTCAAACGAAGATGTTAACTTTGTTTTTTGCTAATCGTCGAACTGTTACTAGGTACCAGAACGAAACGATGGGACCATCCGTAAAGTCTAAAATGGATGGACTGACTTGGTTGAGGACCCTAAGTTCAGGTCGAACAGAGGTTCAACGAGCCCCGTAATAACACCGTTGGACGATTGGGGAGCACAGTAGGAGACATACCCAATTCTGGACGACAACCAACGTCCGTCATAGCGTGACCTTTAAACGTCAACTCGCCCCCGGGGACTCACCCTTCCGGACCAGGAGGTGACCGTTTAAATAGAGGGCCTCTTACTTTCCAAAACCCTGGACCTAAGAGGACACTACCGAGTCGCTTCTAGTCTTACACACGGAAGTAACCAATCCCTTCTAAAACCAGTCCTTAAGAGTCTCTGAATTTAATAATTATACTATTCTGGTACTGAATTACTCGTTTGTCTCAACCAACCGATAAAAATGGAAAGACGAGGTACCCCTAGGTGGACGAACAGACATATTCCTATTGAGACGAAACAGCGTCCGTACCAAGTACACTTGTATAAGAAGGACGATCATTCGAGGTGCGGTGGCGCCCACGCGAACAGTAAAGAAGGACTAAAGTCGAAAAAGTGTATTACAGTGTTCCAACTCAAAGTCAAAAGTACATATGTACTTCCTCCGAGAAATAACTTTCGTTCCTAGGACAGTACGCATTCGAAACTACTTCCGGCTTTGGTAGAAAGAAGAGAAACAACAACGGATCAATAAAAACCGTACGTACCTCGGGTGACCCAGACAAGGTGAAAAACCATAACCAAAATTAGTTTAGTGGTATACAACTACCCGCCCCACTCTTTGTTCATTTTAATTTGTTTGTCTCGTTACTAGGTAACCAAAGTCCTTTTATAACACTGATCCACAGACCTACTCACGATAGATCTCGGTGACCGGGGTTTACCAACATCCCCGTCCACACTCATCTACCCTTCCGTAATTGGTTTACCAAGGAGGATGTTCGAAATAGTGACCACCTCCGTGTTTGGTCTGGGACTCCTGTCTCTCCCTTACAGGTTGTCCGTGGGAGCACACGAGCTACAACTCGATTCGAAGGGTGTATGAATTGAAATTACACTCTAAACGGAATCCCTGTGATCATTCCCAATAATTAAAGGAAAAACCTCCATCTGTATGGTCTTCGGTTCATATATTTAGGAACTGGCACTGACGAATAAAAAGTGTAACGAACCAGATCCTATCAGTGAATTATCTGTGGATGTTACGTACAAGTTCTATGCACTGTTCGAACCAACTTATTTGGTGAATTATATTGACCTCCCCCTCAGTAGTAACTTAATTTCTTCAACAACCATAACGTCGAAGGTAAGTTAACGTGAGTTAAATCAGGGTCAATGGTTCAAAAAGACATATGATCCCGTGTACCACCTGTGGGTCCGGTGTCTCTTAAGAAAGTTTCTCGAGTACAGACCTCCACCTCCTCCCGCCCCTCCTCACCTCTCTCTGTAAGAGTTTCGTTTATTAATATTCCGTTACGCGATTAATGTTATATCACATTAACGAAGTTCGTTAATTCTATTGAACACTTTCACAAAGTCGTTCCTCTCAATAAGATCACACTTACCGTGTCTACGTGAAGTACCCTCCGGACCATCTCGAAAAAGCCGACACGTGTGTCGGCTCTTAGACCTTAAGTCTACCTGCTGGGTCCCGCTGTAGGGACTTTCATACAATGTACCACAATCGTTTCTAGCTCTTCTCCGACTACGAGTCGCAATACCTGGAAGAGACTCGGGACACAGAGGCCCCAAAAACAAGATTTTGACCTCACGGGAATCGAAGACGTCTTAGGTCGCACTCGGAGACGACACCACTTACCCCCACGTTTGTCTAGATAAAAATTGACTATTTTCGGCAGAGTCACTGACTACGTACGCCTTAAAACCCGTGGGGTACAACCCACCTCAGCTCTGAGGGGAAACCACACCCTAAGTAGACGGACAAAGTGTTTCGCCGGACTACCCGACACTTCGGTCGTCTCTCGCAGACGACAAGGCCTGTAGGTGCCGTCGATAAAAATAGTCTCCCGTCCACTCGTAGCCAGCATAGACTTCGACGACGATTCACATTAACCGTCACAACTGTGTTACCCCTTGGTATCTGTCCTTCTTTTTTCTTTCGCGCAGCACGAGTCAGCACAGACTGAGACGTTGGGGTACGTGACATCGGACGCTCCGAGAAGACAGATACCTCAAAAGTCCTCAACCCGATGGTAAACGAAGAGGTCTCCTAGAAGATTGGGTCCCTAGTTTGGGTCCAAAGGACATAACGTCGACCTGAGGACGTACCGCCCGTCCAAGAAATGGTTGGCTCGGTGGTCCCTTCGGGCACCCCTTCGCATCATTTACAGTTCAAATCAAAAGTTTCCAGTCTATAACTACTGTGATCTATCCTTCACCCGCATATTCGAGGAAACTTTATCTCATCTTTACCAGTTTCTAATCGTTTGGGGATACTACCTCGAAATCTTTAATTTTCTTCTTTTAGTCTGAGATTAAAGAAATGAATAAACTCTTAGGACATAAGAAATTCTACCAATCACCCTAGTTTATTTAAGTAAATTACGATCTAACCAATAACAAAATATTAAAGTGGTATTATAGAATATAAGTTATTAAAAAGAGTCATTTACTAGAAGACAATTTCGTTTTTTAAACTAAAAAAAGGACGACTTTATTAAGACCCGTTTATAAAGTGTGAAACTACTGAGAATCCAATATGACTAATGTATGTAAAAGTAGTTCGTAAACGTACATTCGGATCTACCTCCCCTCAAACTTCCTCCTACCTACGTACATATACATACCGACTGAGGAAGTGACAAGTAGACTTTGATAGTGTCATAATAATTAGTCGACATGGGGTTATCACTTATTTTTCAAATTTAAATTTGTTTTCTTAAACGTACACTAGTAGTTTGTGAGAACACTTTGTTTAGAAAAAAGTTCATTCTTTTCGTGGTAAACCAAATTTTGATACGACACTAAAAACTTGTCAATTAAGGTGGTTACTCTCCGAATTGACAAACCGACTCTCGAGTAAGTGGAATACCAGGACACTGATAGTCCATTTTCTTATTTTAATTAGACATCCAACGACCCAAATGTTTAGGTTTACATTCCTCTATTATTGGTAGTGAGACCCCTCATTTCCAGTCTCCAGAGCACACACACACACACACACACACACAGACACACACACAGACACACACACATCCCATTAGAGACGTTACCTCCAAACTTACGACTCAAAAGACTCACTAAACCACTGTCCCAAGACTTAGACAGAATCTACCATTAACGACTGTTTCTCAACCTACACGGGTAAAGAGGAAGGGTGGGACCGTTCTCGAGGGGGTCTCTTCCATCTTGAGACAGTTATCATCCCTGACACGGGAGTTGGGGGGGTCTGGACTGACAGAGGACCCTCGTCGGGTGGAATAGAAGGACGGACAGACGGTGGGGCTCGCCGCAACCAGGTCGGAACCACCCGAGACTCCCCCGTGACCTGAGGACGACCCAGAAGGACGGTAGAGGTCCTGACCTCGTCCTACCCGTGCAAACCGGTCCGGCCGGTCCTTCCCCCCGACCACCGACGTCCTCTACTCACCGTCCCGTTCTAACCGTCACCAGTCCCCTGCGTCCGACCGTCATATCACCGTAGAATTTGTCGCTGCGAAGGAGGAGAACGGACTTGTGTAGGGATACCCGAAGAGGACGAGACTACGAGTCCGAACCCAGCGCACGACCAAACCTCCTAAGACGGCGGAGGTCCCCGGGGACTCCGGTAGGGGTCGTCGACACGGAAACGAAAGGGAGTGACCACAGGGAAACCTTACGGGGAAGTGGTGTCCCCATCCCCGGACCTACATCGGTCATCGTCCCGTTCCTACCCACCCACCCTTCCCCTCCAGACCCCCCCGGAGACTATCCTGGACCCCTTCGGTTCCCCCCGACTCTTTCGACCCAGACCCCTCCCCCACCACGACCCTACACGCATGAAGACGTTCCTCTTCGACGGCACCTCACCTCGACACGAACCCCGTTGCGGTCACTGGGGCCCCACCCCCCGTGGACGCCCCCCGGACGGACTTCCGACGTCTCGTCCATGGCGACCTCCCACACCCCTCCTGTCGGGAAATAGGTGAACCAGAGGGTGACACGAGCAGTCCCCGAGGGGACCCCCAAGCTCGAGGTTCTGAGACCTCGAGACACGGACACTTAAGTCTAGGAGAGTAAGCCGAACCGTAAAAGTTCTACCTCCAAAGTCGAGTGTCAACTAACGGGGACCGTCGCCCTTTAGTCCCTCGACCCCGAGGTGCAAGGACGTTAGTCTAGGGGAGGTAATAGAAAGTTCTCCGACTCTCGGTTTTTTCGCGCTCAAAAAAAAAAAAAAAATTTCGAAGGAAGATAGTTCTGATAGTTCCTTCAAGTCGATTAATTTAACCTACCAGTGTGTCGTGCAAAGGTCGACCGGTCCCTCCCTCTCTTCCTCTCTCCTAGAGGCGGGGGACTGTAAGAGGGGGGGTGGGGGACGACAGGAGGACTCCGAGTGGGGTGGGAGGATTGGGGGTCACTGTGTTTGTGCGTGAGTGTACCATCGGAACGTTTCAGTTTAGTCTTTGTTATACATACATCAAGTTCTCCCTCTCCTTCTCCTCCCCTTTCCATAACCCCCTCCCCACTGTCTGTCTCTACTTACGAAACGTCTCCTCGTTTCTGTAAAGTCGCTTGTACTACGTTTCTTCCTCCTCTTTACTTTAAGTCTTCACAGAACAGAGTATGTACGGGGAACCTACTATGTGAATCTAGGGACTGGGGCTCCGGGGACCGAGAAATGCGACCCCCGGACATCAAAAATCAAATCAGACCACCCCGTGGTCGGGGAATGTCCTACACACGGACTCGACTTCGAGTCCGACAGACGACGAGACGACACCTAGAGGTACGGAGTGAGAGGAGAATGAGACGAACCAGTTCGGAATGGACCAAGGAGGAGGTCGGAGAAGGTGTCAGAGAAGGTGTGAGAGGGGAGAAAAGTCTTAATTGGGGAAGACGAGGACTTGGGAAGGACCACGATTCTGAGGGAGGTCGGTGGGGGTCCATGGCGGGTGGACAACTCAGGGTTCGACGAGGAACGGGGAGGGACAACCGCGACCGGAAGACCGGAACCTGAACACAACTGCGGAACGGACTACCACGAACAAAAAAGGAAAGGGCTACTTGACCGGACCAGTAAGACCTGGTCGGTCGAGTAGACGGGAGACTTTCACTTTCACTTTCAGCGAGTCAACACAGACTGAGAAGCACTGAGGTACCTGACTTATCAGGTACCTTAAGAGGTCCGGTCTTATGACCTCACCCATAGGAAAGGGAAGAGGTCCCCTAGAAGGGTTGGGTCCCTAACTTGGGTCCAGAGGGTGTAACGTTCGGGAGACTTGAAATGAGGATAAGTCTGGAGACCTGAGTGTCGCGTCCTCAACGGATCCAAAGACCAGGGAATAAGGGGTCGGTAGAGACCAGTACTGTTCTACTTACACATCTGTGTTCTCGAACCCTACTACTATTGTCATTAATATTGTTGTTATTGACGGAGAAACAAGTATGGTCGACGTTACGAGGAACCTCCCACCGAGTTCTCAAAGGAGGATCCTTGGGTTAGGTGCAACACGACTGAAGAAACAACTACCTGATTGGTTCGGTCCCTCCTTCCCCGACTCATCTCCAGAAGAGAACCGGAGTCTTAGGTCCAGACTCGAGGTCGCCTGAGGGAGGTCGACAAAAGGGAAAAACAAAAACCGACTACAGTGCATTTTGCAGGATTACTCCATTTGTAGGGTCTGCACCCTTCGAATGCAGAGGACGCCACAGTCGGTAAAGGGAAGAGGACGTAGACACGGGTCGGTCACACTCAAGAGTCGCACCCGTTAGACAACACTCGACGGAGGACGAACGGACGGACCGTAGGTACCCCCAGTAGAGACCGGTCTACGGGAGGGACCCTAAGACCTTCGAACCATCGTCTCCTTGAGTCGGTTGTCTCGTAGGGACATCCAGCGAACCACAAGACTTTAGAACCGGAAAACATTAGGTAATGTGTAGACAAACAGGGGGTAGGGGGATTGGAACGTCCCTTGCAACAGTTGGAAAGTCCTATGGGTTCGGACGTCGGGTCTCCGACGGGATACGGACAGTAGGATTTCGAGGGTACCGTAAAAACGCTGTCCGATGCGTCTCTTTGCGTGTGAGGAAGTACACTATGGTGTGGATGTAGACGGACCGTCGACATTGAGGTCCGGTCCTGAGGAAAGGAAGTGTCGAAAGGGACGGACAGTTTTGGAGGGGGAGGAGACAGGGTGAAGGAGTCCGAAGACGATCTGTCACCCAAATGATGCACCCACTTGGACAAACTCACACAATTACGGAAGAACCCAATGGAGAGGACTACCGCAACAACAAAAGTCCTCTGGAGTGGGTTTACTGATACTTCACAATTTCCAGTACACCTCTGTGAGATTTTAGTACTGTGTTCACATCGACAACCAGAGTGGATGAATCTACCACCGGACGGATCCCTGGTCACCACCTCTACCTCACCTGCTCTCCCTCTCAAATAAAAACTCCACCAGAATCCTCATTCTAAAGGGACCGCCGAGGCACCATTTCTTAGGTGGACAGTTATGTTCTCTGCGGTTAAACTAGAAACCCAACCCTTCTAGGGGACCTCTTCCCTTACCGTTGGGTGAGGTCATAAGAACGGACCTCTTAAGGTAAGGTACCTGTCTCCTCGGACCTCCCGATGTCAGGGACCCCAGCGTTTTCTCAGTCTGTGCCGACTCACTGATCGTGAAATTGAAAGCGAAATGTTCATTCCGAAGGGACAACCGAGTCACCATTTCTTAGGCGGACGGTTGCGTTCTCTGCTCCCAAACTAGGGACCCAACCCTCTAGGGGACCTCTTCCTTTACCGTTGGGAGAGGTCATAAGAACGGACTCTTTAGGGTATCTGTCTCCGAAGCCCGCCCCCACCCCCCGCCGATGTCAGGTACCCCAGCGTTTCTCAGCCTACGTTGGTTCGCTAATTGTCGTTGTTGATCCTCATCCCTTCTCTCCTCCGGACCTCACTCCTCCCTCCCACATCTCATCCGACGGTGGAAAAGCAATTCCTATCGGTGCATGACTTTGATTGGACTCTTGGTGACACGACCACATGAACGTCCGAAGTCCGGTGTCGAGTAGACTCACACGTCCAGGCTAAAACACGACCCTTAATCAACCCTCAGACCGGATCTCCGTAAGAGAGTCGAAGACGTCTAACCTTCCACAAAGGAAGACCGGGTCGTAGGACTAGGTCTGTGGTGTTTCCGCTGGACCCACGTCGGGGCGACCGAAGGTGGCAGGCAAACAAGAAAATGAGTAAGTAATAAGTACCTCACGGACAAGGCACTCTTCGGGGCACAACCCGTGACCTTCCCTATAATTTTCCATAGGACGAAAAGGTTTAACCTACTATATAAAGGTCCATAGTTGATCCGGTCCCTAGTTTGACGAACAACGAAATGCAAATAACTGATGGGTTCCTCGCGTCCGATCACGTCGACCATGCGTGTGTGTAGCACCCAGGACTGGAGGTGTGAATGTACTCGTTCTTGAGTAACGTACCCTTTATTCTCGTTTCGTATTCTGTTTTGATAGGATAAAGTCTCCGAACCGGACAAAAAGGGTTCGACCCCTTTTCACCCCTTCCAAATCCTAGACGACGAAGAACCGGGAAGCCCCCTCGACAGGGTCGAGATCCACGATTTTTCCTTCGAGTCATACCGTCCACTGAGTAGAAAGGTTATCAATTCTGTTACCTCGAGAGACAGGTGTCCTCGACGTCGTCACTCCCCCTCTTTGTCCTGGTCCTCGACTACAAGGTCGTCCGTCCCTGTCGAGTCTCTATCCGTCAGACCCAACCTACTCTGTTTCTACAGACCCGTCGTCTGTGAACAGTAGTTCTGTCACGCAGTCGTCCATGCTTATGTCAACTCACGAGGAAACCCCCAAATTCTGATGTACTAGGTTATCCCTTCTTCGAACCGGTCGTCTTCGGTCCGTGTGCAAGAGTTCTTTAGACCTCGTAATCCCCTAATCTTATTCTTTATCTCCTTTCACTGTTCCTCTCTTCGGTCAAAATTCCAGTTCCCATGGCATGGAACTACCTCTTCCTTTACGGTTGGGTGAAGTCATAAAGACGGACCCTTTAGGGTACCTGTCTCCTCGGCCGTCCGATACCAAGTACCCCAGCGTCTCAGCCTGTACTACACAATGACTTGTCGTTGTTGATACGGAACTTGTGCTATTCTCTGGTGAAATCAGTCTCGTCGGTAGAGTCGGACACTAGTCCTAACCAGGACCCTAAACCCCTACTCCGACGAAGACTTCTACTCTCCTGATACCTCTCCCATCCCCTTTCCGCAGACCCTTGGTTACAGTGAATTGCCTTTTTCATTAGTCTAAGAGGGACCACACCATTTCCAGGATAACCTCAGGTCTCGTCACGACGAGTTAACACCAAGTACCTGGCCTTCGCAGTCGTGGTAGCCCTTGAACAATCTTTACGTCTAAGAACCCGGAATCGGGTTTGGATGACTCAGATTTGGAAATACTCGCCCCGGGTCCTTAGGCACTGAGAATTGTGTAAGTGTAAACTCTTGAGAACCAGACCTCCCACAACACCCCCGACGTCACCAGTCACTTCCGAAGACCCTCCTTTCTCACACCCACCCGAAACCTACTCTCGACCCTCTCCCTTACGACGTAAAACATGGAGGGTGCGCCTTGGTCCTGAAAATGCAATGAACGTACGAACACAACAGACAAAGATAAACCAAAATCGAAACCACTAAATTGTAAAAGGTATAGAGAAAGACAATTAATACCCGAAGGAATCACCGAGTCTACCATTTCGCAGACAGATGTTACGCCCTCTGGGTCCAAACTAGGGACCCAGTCCTTCTAGGGGACCTCTTCCTTTACCGTTAGGTGAGGTCATGAGAACGGATCTTATAAGGTACCTGCCGCCTCGGACCATCCGATGTCTGGTGACCCAGCGTTTTTCAACTTGTACTCAAACGAAAGAAAAGAAAAGACAATTAACATGTTTTACCGTACCCTCTGTACTCCACATAAAAGGAAAAAAAGGGGGGATAATACCTCGTAGGAGGACAATAGATCGAACTTTAGGGATAGTACATAGACGTCACAAGAGGAAAATCTTTGTCTGAACTTCGAAGTGACTTCTGTCCCCTGTAACGTAACTCAAGGTCGAGACAACGAGAGTTCCACATACTGGGACCCGTTTGATCCACTTACAAAATTCGGGTCATGTCAGTAATCATTTGACCGTCATTATTATGACAGAACTCTCAATAATATTTTAAATTCAATTTATTCTACCAAGTACACTTTAGTAATTTCCGACTATGGTTCGTCACAACGACAGCAAAGTCAACAATTCGATACAAGCTGAGAAAACACTGGGGTACCTGAGATCGGGTGGTCCGAGGAGACAGGTACCCTAAAGGGTCCGGTCTTATGACCTCACCCAATGGAACCTAGAAGAGCTGGGTCCCTAGTTTGGGTGTAGAGGACGTAACCGTCCACCTAAGAAATGGTCACTCGGTGGCCCCTTCGGGATGGTTCGTCGTACTCCATGACAATAATGGTCTTGTGTCTCGACACGGACCGTGACCCAAGGGGTATCCTTTACCCCCTTTCCGAGACTTTACCATGAAACACCTGAGTTCCCGAAACGAGAAGTTAACATACATCGGACACACCCAGTATATTCCGACATATACAACCACCCAGACGAAACCCAAACGGCAGACGTGTCCACACACACACACACACACACACACACACACACACACACACACACCGACTCATATAATACACGACTCACCGTTATCACACCGTATAACACTTTCCTCAAATTCTCGTCTCTTAGGAGTCACAAACCCTAGGAGTCACCCTATCGCGTCTTTTTCATCACAGATTAAATAGTCAACACAGGTTTTCCCAACGTCAAATCTGTTATTGTCCTCGGAGATTTTCTTCTAAATGTACGATTCACAGATTTTTCATTGTAGAAGTCTCGAAACTTCTATTTATATGACACTCATGTAAACACAACTTTAACAGTTCCCCTTATACTTTTACTAAGAACGAATTGACAACATCGGATCGGGACGGAAGGTCCTTCCGACGTCAAAGGTCATACACGATACTAGTCTCGGAGAGAATAAGGACTCCACTTTTCTGTGAAGGGGTTTCTCCTACGTCACTCACACAACCTTCATCTCCGTCCTCTCCCAGGTCCTTCTCTTATCCACTACGACCTCCGTTATAAGGACAGGACCCCCTTTCCCTTGAGGAAAAACAGAGAGAGAAAAAAAAAAACATCATGTTGTATGTAGATAATTTTTAAATTATCGTTTAAGAATCAGTGGATAATTCTCAGAACGAATACTATCCATGAGTCTTTGATGCAGAAAAATATAAAACGACAATAAGACTGCAAAAGATGTACCAAAAATTTATTTCTTGGTTAATTTCTTACCACCAGTCCTACGTAGTAACATACATGAGGGTTTTGTTTCTGTTTTTAACACCATTTTCAAGTATAATTTTTCTGAATCCCGGAGTATAAGAATCCCTCGGGGGTCTGTACGTTTTAAGTTAAAATAAAAGAGGACAATTCTTTTTTTATTCTAACTTTTTCTATGACTTTATCGGAGTCCCTTGAGGAATAAAAGTTGGGTCACGGGTGCCCCCCGGTCCCCCACCACGACCGACACCAACCAGTACTGAAGACGGTAAGGAACAATGGTCGATTCCTCCTGATTCTTAACGTCCTCCTAACCAATGGGAACCTCTAATCGACCACCTGAAGGGTCAACCTTCTCTCCTCCGATGTCGTGACGGGTCGGGTACCGGGAAACCCTCCTTCTTGATCTTGGGCCCAGAAACACTTACGTTCCAAGTGCGAGAAAGGAACGAGGTTCCCAGGGATGCATACAGAATGTCCTATTCGACTGAGTGAAAGAGAAAAGGAGAGAGACGGACAAAGCGGTTTATTCGAAATGAGGGGGACGGGGTGGTAATAGGGTTTCTTGTCGAGATTAAGTAGGAGGTCGGGGCGTGCGGGTGGTAGTCGGTGAAAGGAAGGTAGGGTAATAGGTTTCACTTACTCCGAGGAGTGGGGAACTCGTTGGTCTGAGGGGTGGGCGAGGTAGGTTCTCAAGACCATAAGTTTTCTTTGCTTTCTTTCGATAAATAAAAGGTGAAGAGACAAAAAGAAAAAGTAAATTAATGACCATAGTGTTGTCCTAAAAAAAAAGACAACGAAAAGTAACGTATACATATCATAAAGTAGATGTAATACTCAATTTATCCGAAAACACCCGGTCGGATCTTTGGGTTAGTAGTAAATATTGTCTATACTGAAGAGACCTTTACCCAAGACTTAAGGTTTATTGACTGAATGTTTACTCCAAAATCTTACCTCGAGTAAAGTCTCGACCTCTGACAAGAAGATGAAAGATCCGTCAAACGGAGGCTTACCAGAACGACAGAAAGATGTAGACAAAAGGAATCCGACCTAAGGGCGTTTAATCCATGGGAATTACCCCACTCTCGAGTCTGACAAGACAGGGAACAAGAGTCGGGTATTGGTCGATGACTATGCAAATTAATTACAATTAAGCATGAGGTATTATATAGGATACATCCGAACCGACTTTATATCTTTGGTTGGTACTCTGTGACTCGTAGGAACCGCGATCCATAGCAAGTCAGAGTCCTGGGGCGTCGGGGGTTGAGTCGAGGACGACCATTTTACTCTGATAAATACATTGTAAAGGACCTCCGAGAAACGAACCCATGGACCGTGGTTTGACCTTTACTCGTCAGTCTCAGCACCCACACACACTCACACACACACACACAGGAGGACTCTGACTCTTCGACGATTTGTACCCACACCTCCACTGTGGTGCACCCTGGGTACGTCACAAGTATAAGGAGTGTGGTGGCGTAGGGTGACTGAGTGAGTACTCCGGAGATCTACGACGTGTCAACGGTCCCTTTGGTCCTTTTCCTTGACATCCTTTCGGTAGAGGAGGGATTCGAGGACCCGCACGGGGGAACTCCCACCTCCTCCCCTCTTCCTTCCCTCAGGAAGGACCGACACTACCCACCAACCCGTCACGACTGACGACTTTAAAGTCGAGGGTAAGTGTCTCGGGAGTCGAGGACGGGGTTTCGCTAGAAAAGTAAAGGACCTTCAGTTCTACTGAAGAGGTGAAGTATTTTTCATCCCTGGAGACCGAACACCAATTCTAAACTTTAGGTCGACGACAAATCAAACCGGCTTGATCGTCTTTACACGGTAATTTTCTTATTAATTGAATCGAGGTAGAGGAGAAAGTTAACTTCCTTTCCCCGACCCTAGGATTCACGAATGTTAAGGGGTAGTCTCGAAACGCCGAGACCACTTACTTCTAGGCAGAAACCAGTAGGAACCTTACTGGATTCGAGGAAGTACGGCCCAACTCCCGGACTCCACACGTGTCGTAGACTTGGTCCGTCATTCTCTCCCCAGAAGTCCCCCGGGTGTCAGAGGGTCTCCTGTGTCCCGTCACTAAAGTCGAACTCTGTCGTCCCCGACCGCGATGTCCTGTACCTGTTTGGTTTACGATAATCGTCACAGGTATCCTCCTTTTCTGGTAGAGTCGGGTCCTATTTCCCCGTCCTTATCGCCGTGACTTTACGTGAATTTTGTCAACTGAACAATTCAAATAACTCAACGATGGTAAATGACCTTTGACAAGATTCATGGTCTACTTTCTCCGTCGTTAAGGACGGGAGTACCTCAATGTAAGAGTACCCTAGTATTGATGGTAAATAACCGTTTCGAATTGAACCCAGTTACCGATATAAGTCAAGTCAAGTCAAATCAACGACTCAGCACAGGCTGAGAAACGCTGGGGTACTTAGTGTCGTGCGGTCCGGAGGGACGGGTAATGGTTGAGGGCCTCAAGTGAGTCTGAGTGCAGGTAGCTCAGGCACTACGGTAGGTCGGTAGAGTAGGAGACAGCAGGGGAAGAAGAGGACGGGGGTTAGGGAGGGTCGTAGTCTCAGAAAAGGTTACTCAGTTGAGAAACGTACTCCACCGGTTTCATGACCTCGAAGTCGAAGTCGTAGACCCATCACTTCTAGACAAAATATGTCAAGAAGACACATAAGAACGGTGGAGAAGAATTATAGAAGACGAAGACAATCCAGGTATGGTAAAGACAGGAAATAGCTCGGGTAGAAACGTACTTTATAAGGGAACCATAGAGATTAAAAGAACTTCTCTAGAGATCAGAAAGGGTAAGACAACAAAAGGAGATAAAGAAACGTAACTAGCGACTTCTTCCGAAAGAATAGAGAAGAACGATAAGAAACCTTGAGACGTAAGTCTACGAATATAGAAAGGAAAAGAGGAAACGAAAAACGGAGAGAAGAAAAGTGTCGATAAACACTCCGGAGGGGTCTGTCGGTACAACGAAAAAACGTAAAGAAAAGGTACCCCTACCAGAACTAGGGACAGAGGACATGTTACAGTGCTTGGAGTAAGGTATCAAGTAGTCCGTGAGATAGATAGTCTAGATCCGGGAATTTAGATAAAGAGTGAAGGTGACATATTAGTGTTCCCTAAACTAAATTCAGTATGGACTTACCAGATCGCCAAAAGGGATGAAAGAGGTTTAACTAAGACTTAAACCGTTATTCCTCAAGTACTAGACTCGGTGTCAGTCGAGGACCAGAACAAAAACAACTGACATATCTCGAAGAGGTAGAAATGTAGGGGTTATACGGAGTAAAGTGAATTTGGAGTTAACAGAATACTCCTCGTATCATAATAATAACAATAACGTCGAATGACTACTCTTTTGACTCCGAGTGTCTTCTATCCATTGAACTCTCTCGGTACACCGGACTCACAATACTGAAATACTATAGAACTTTCACAATCAACGAGTCGACACAGTCCGAGAAACAATGGGGTACCTGACGTCGGGTGGTCCAAGGAGACAGGTACCTCAAGAGGTCCGTTCTTATGACCTCACCCAACGGGAAGGGAAGAGGTCCCCTAGAAGGGCTGGGTCCCTAACTTGGACCGAGAAGACGTCACGTCCGTTTAAGAAATGACAGACTCGGTGGTCCCTTCGGAATCCTTTACGTAGGTAGTCGAGACAGACCCTCCCTACCTCCCCTCACCTCAGACCTGAGACTCCCCCGAAGACACTATAGGGTCCGGACTCTAGTATCACTAGACCTAACCTGAGAGTCGTCACCTAATACACTCTGAACTCCTTTATTCTACATCCACCTACACGAACGCATTCACGAGATACCTCCTCCCAACTCTAAGACTGTACACATCTGTTTCAGACTTGCTCATCCAGAGATTGAGTGAGGGATGTCCCCGTACCGTTGACAGAAATAGAACTCTTGTTGAAATAATCGTGATTGACACCTGAGTCTACCTCTTCCGTTACCGTGGGGTGAGGACATGAGAACGGACCTTTTAGGGTACCTGCCTCCTCGGACCACCCGACGTCAGGTACCCCAGCGCTTCTCGACCTGTGCTGACTGAAGTCGAAGTGAAAAGTGAAAGTACGTAACCTCTTCCTTTACCGTTGGGTGAGGTCCCAAGAACGGACCTCTTAGGGTCCCTGGCCCCTCGGACCACCCAACGACAGATACCCCAGCGTGTCTCAGTCTGTGTTGACTTCGCTGAATCGTCGTCGTCGTCGTCACCTGAGTCTTATACTTTTCATTCGAAAGGAACTTCACCTCCCTTCTTAATTGATAAAAAACAACTCGAATGTAAAGAGAAAAGTACACGTCTTTATTCCATATAAGTAATGTAGGTTTCTATTAAGTTGGAACCGTACGTTATTTACGTACTCAGTATGTAGAGAAACCGGAAGTTCAGGGTTCCGATTGTTGTCAAAAGTAAGACAGTAATTTGTTCTGGATAAACTAGGACCAGTAATTAGACATTTTTAATCAAAAGTATACATACAATATAAATTTATTTGATTTTATATGGTTCGAGTGACTTTGACAAGAACGCTTATCTTAACAGTTGACATTGTATCAACCGTTTATGTGGATAATGAGTACTTGAGTCTAAATTCCCCTATCAATCTAAAAGTAGACAGAAACCCATAAATTTGACCTAAGAGTGGATCCCTAGTACTTCCCCCCTTTTTTAGTTACTCCTCGATAATGAATGAGAGGCTTCTCCCCAAGAAGATGTAATGGGCTCACCTCGACACTTATTAAGTCGTACAAGGACCCGAGGAAAAAGGAAAGAACTCCAACTCGAATAATTTTAACGTACCGGTTTCCTGTGACCACTCCTTAACTGACCGAGGGAGGTAGAGTCGACGGTCTTCGGGGTTGTACCAGAGTATTGTTAGAGTCGAGTCAGAGACCCCTGTGACCCGACGGTAGTCGACCCCTACTACGTACCCACTTACTTCTTTCAGCCCCTCCTTCTCGGTCCGTAGAGGAGGTACGGCATCCAAAGCAGGTGAGTGAACCGTCGGTAGGACCATCACGCAGCTTCACCCTACGGTAGAGGTACAAGTGATAACTAATTGAATCAGTAACAACCGACGGAGTAATTCATAAATCTCAAGAAATCTCAAGTGACACGAGATCCATTCACTATTTGTCAGTCCCGTGGGAAAATCTTCGAAAGGTTCTGATAGATTAAGTAGAGGAACTCACTCCTCTTTAGAGACCTCTTTAGTAGATTTGACTTCCTAGTCAACTAATATCAGTCACGATACAAACAACCCCCCTTCCCCCTTAGACTACTGTGATTCAAAAACTTTTACGATACCAAGAAAACCTCGTAAAAAAAATACTCAGTTATATATAGTCAAAGAACTTGGTCGATCCTAAGTTGAACCTCCGACTTTTACCACCCTTGAGTTTCTCTGAAAATTTAGGATACCTGGGTCCAGTCTAAATAAATTCGCAACAGTCCCTCTAACTTTGACTTGCAATTTAGACTAATTAGAACGTTCCTCCCTCCCTTAGACTCTGTCTATAGCGGTGGCTCACGATAAGACCCGTCGTTTGTAAACGGGTGGTAGACTTAGGAAGAACTTCAGAGACTAACATTAGGAAGGGAGAATGGTGAGTGGGGTTGAGACCAAGGACAAGCAAGAGTAATGTAACTACACAAGGGGAGGAGGATAGCATAGAGAAAAAAAGTAGTCAAATAAAACGAAGAGGACTACGAGTTCTATTTTGGACTAATTTTTTTTTTTGAACTATACTTTTACATTTTGTCGTCTTTTTGTAGTTTAGTAGATTTTAAGATGATGGTTATCCGTTCAATGGTAATACCGTATATAGGAGAACGTAAAGAAAGGTGTCATATTTAGTATGAAAAGTATATTAAAAAATAGAGTAAAATAAATATTAACGTAGTATTCGTAAAGGGAAACCGTAGTTTTGCGAAGAATTAGTGTTAAAATTACCGTAGTATTATGAGTTGGTATACCTATAAGTGTTAAACGAATTGGAAAGGAAATTTTAATTTACAAATACATCAAGATCAAAATCCGACAATACCATTACAACATTCCTATTGGGAACATACATTTAGAAATTGGTAGAAAAACTATTGCACAACTCCTATTTAAGGACCTTGTCCCTAATAACCGAGTTTGCTATGTATAAAAAAAAAAATCCAAGAAGTACTTGTTACGGTCTAAAGGAAAGTCTTTTGAACCCGGTCAAAGTGGAATAGATTTAAATGGATGTGACTTTTAAGAAAAAAATGAGTTCGTATATGATCAAACTAACTACTCTTTATCATTGAGTAAAAACTTTAACAGTAATGGTACTCTGTCCAAACTCGACTTTCTTTACCTATAATCGGTAACACAAAGAGGAAAGAGTTCAAGAGAGAAGTCAACAGAAATGAAAGGATAACGGAATACAAAGGTGGAGTCTAATCGGGTAGAAGTCCTATACACAGTGAACTGAGGAGGAGATTAGGGGGGCAGTTGAGGGGGAATTAGGAAACGGCCGAGATTTCTAAAGACGAAAGTCCCGATTCTCCAACTGTTGAGGACCTAATGTCCATGTTCGGGATTCTCTACAAGTCTTTTACTTAGGGACATCAATGAATTTACCCAAGTTCTTGTGAAACCTAAAACACCAGAACCTTAACGGTACTCCTTACTCTGGAACAGAACGAGCGTAGA
This sequence comes from Capra ibex, assembly GCA_006410555.1. Lineage (NCBI taxonomy): Eukaryota > Metazoa > Chordata > Mammalia > Artiodactyla > Bovidae > Capra > Capra ibex. The sequence goes on along the minus strand of SJYO01004081.1, from coordinate 619,275 downwards.
CGTACTGGTCGCGGATCTTGTCTCGACTGTTCGCTCCGTTCCGCGAGTCACGGGCAAACAACTCACTTTCCCGTCTCGGAAAAGTGCAAAGGTCGAAGAAGTGTCACTAAACTGAGAGGACTGGGTGTCGAGACAGGGACTGGAGTCCTTTTCTTGTTCCCCGACGGTTCGTTCAAACTTTAATTGGATGTAAAACGTTAAACATGTTCTTATATTAATCTAAGGAAGAGGTCTCCATTAGGTAATTACATTAGTTACTATCATCAATGAGTCATACATCGAAATTTTTTAACGACTACGGAGTATTTTTGTTTGTGAACGGATCATTTTAAGAGACGGGTCTTGGTCGGTGAATAGACAAAAGAAAAACCTACTCTGTACCATAGAGGAGACGCCGTACAGGTAAATCTCTGTCGTCGGTCCGGACGAGGGAACCTCCGACCTTCCTGGGGAGTCAGTAGTGTGGACACTTCACCTCCCGAGAACGACGACCACCCTCCGCACCTCAACCCACCGAGAGTGGTAGTCGATCAAGAGGGTACGACCGATCGACCACGAGGGGCACCGACTGGTATGCTAGGTCAGTCGTGACGATAACGGTATGTTGAATCGAGATAATAAAAAAATTATCTGTACGTTCATACATACTTAGGTCGTGGTCAATTTGAGCTCATTTGAATCCCTCGGTGAAGGAAGAAAAGAGTGGAACAAAGAAGGAAGAGGACGGTCTTTCGTAAGAGATCGGAACCCCACAACACCCAGAGGTCGACAGGACGGAAATTGACGTCCGTCCGAGTACGGGGAGTCTCTGAACACCCCTATATAGTCAATCCGGGATTTGGGTCCTCGTTCTCCGATCACTACCTCTGATCGGACCAACTCTCTTCGCACTTCTCCAGTAGACTGGTGTCGACACTCGACGGTAGAGATTAATGGTCCACCTTCACCTAGTACAGTCAAGGACGTGACCTTTCAAGAAAACTCACTGAACCTCGTCTACCTCTCTCTTGTACCACTAAACGTCCACCACTAGGGGCTCCTTGGACAGTTAAGACTCCAATCCAGAGGTGAGGGGAGAGAGGTTCCTTCGGGGAGGACGTACAGTGAGAGTCGTGACAAATGAAGTATAGTGTCAGTGACTGACAACACGAACAGATGGACTTCCGCTCCCTCTACAGAATATGTGGAGGTCCATAGACCGTGCATCATCCGTACTTTTGTAAAGAAATTTTTTCAACGTCTCATACTCTCACCTCGACAACCTACGTCCCTATCTCGTCTTGTAGTACCACGACTGAGTCAACAACTTTCATCTTAACTATAACGAGAGTTGACCCGCTCGAGACAAAACTCCTTCTTTAAAGAGGTAAAAGGTATAAGTGAGACCTTTGGAAAGAGGTTCACTGGCGACGTGGCATTGAGAAGGAGGCGAAGGCCGAACAGGAGTGCCCAAGGATACGTAGAGTCGTGTCTGTCTGCGACCCTCGATCTGACCCCCCCACAATGTTGAAGGCATAGGGTGACCCCATACACAAGACGGCCCCTCCTCAGACCCGAGACCAGTGTGTCTACGAAGGTCCCAGGAGCCACAAACCTTCCAGGTCTCGTGAAACTGAACAGGGAGACGACCAACTTTCCTACAACTCCTAAGACACACAGGGACTTCGCACACACGCGCGTGCACACGACTTACGAAGTCAGCACAGGCTGAGACTCTGGGGTACCTGACATCGGGTAGTCCGAGGAGATAGGTACCCTAAGAGATCCGCTCTTATGACCTCACCCAACGGTAAGGGAGGAGGGCCCCTAGAAGGGTGCGGTCCCTAGCTTGGACGCAGAGAATGAATGCAGAACGCGTAACCGTGCGCCCAAGAAGTGGTGATCGCGGTGGACCTAAGAGGTGGTTTATCTGAAGAGAAAGCCTTTTATCCGTCGCGGATCAAGCTGAAGAAACTGAAGTGACACGGAGACAGGGACAGAGTACTTCACCGGGGCGTGTCTTAAAGGTTTGACACCAGAGTCGTGGTGGTCGTGGTCTTAGTGGACCGACCCGAACGTTTTATGGGCTAAGACCAGGACGGTCAAGTTCGACGACTTCGTTTCGACATTCGTCCCGGGTCCTTAGACATAAATCGTTTGAGACTGTTAATAAGGATTCTCAACCGATTGAGGACGGGATCGTGTACCCCCTCGACCAGAGGACCCTTCGTCACCAGGATTTTCTACAGACCAGGTCCTCCCCGGTTCCCTATCAGTGACGGGGGAAAGGTGTCGGGTGAAGAACGACTAGGCGTCAATATATATTTCGACCACTATACGTAACAACCCCAATTTCATACTTATTCTACTACGGAGACTGGACATAACAAATTTTCTTCTACAGACATAAGCATGGACTCAGTGAAATTATGTACTATGTGACCCTGTGTAGTTTACGGCATTTTCTGTCCCTCTTCTTCCCTCGTAAAATCCTCCAATCCTACTGGACCACTTTCAGATTACCTCCACCCTAAGTCTAACCTGGAACTTCTCATCGACCCTGAAGGGTCCGTGTACACCCTTTGCTTCTGGAAGATCTGACTACCTCGGTGCACTCGTTTGAAGACCTCCGTTCCTCCTACGACCCTATAGACTCGTCACCTTCGTCAGGGTACACCGACCTTACACACTCCGAATTCCTACCCTCTTCTCTGACCTCTTCCTCATTTTGAGCGTATGAATTCCTGAGAGGAGACAACCGGGTCCCCTCTTGAACTTTGTAAAGGATCATCCTATTCTATACTAGTGTAGGAGACCCTTGTTTTGGACCAGGTCCCCAAACGTACTGGTAGATAAAGGGGTGTAAACGCACTTTCACAATCAGCGAGTTAACACAGACTGAGAAACGCTGGGATACCTGATATTGGGCGGTCCGAGGAGACAGGTATCTTAAGAGGTCTGTTCTTATGACCTCACCAATCGGTAAGGGAAGAGGTCCCCTAGAAGGGTCGGGTCCCTAACTTGGGTCCAGAGGACGTAACGTCCGGCTAACAAATGACAGACTCCTTGTGAACCCTCACCAGTCATGTAAACCCAAGTCAAGTCAACGAGTCAACACAGGCTAAGAAACACTGGGGTACTTGGCGTTGTGCGGTCCGGAGGGACAGGTAGTGGTTGAGGACCTCAAATGGGTTTAAGTACAGGTAGCTCAACCACTACGGTAGGTTGGTAGAGTAGGAGACAGCGGGGGAAGAGGAGGACGGGAGTTAGAAGGGATCGTAGTCCCAGAAAAGTTTACTCAGTCGAGAAGGGTAGTCCACCGGTTTCATAACCTTAAAGTCGAAGTTGTAGTCAGGAAGGTTACTTATGGATCCTGACTGAAGGAAATCCTACCTGACTAACCTAGAGGAACGTCAGATTCCCTGAGAGTTCTCAGAAGAGGTTGTGGTGTCAAGTTTTCGTAGTCAAGAAACCGTGAGTCGAAAGAAATATCAGGTTGAGAGTGTAGGTATGTACCGATGACCTTTTTGGTATCGGAACTGATCTACCTGGAAACAATTGTTTCATTACAGAGACGAAAAATTATAAGACAGATCTAACCAGTATTGAAAGGAAGGTTCCTCATTCGCAGAAAATTAAAGTACCGACGTCAGTGGTAGACGTCACTAAAATCTCGGGATTTTTTATTTCAGTTGGTGACAAAGGTGACAAAGGGGTAGATAAACCCACCAGTAGACGTTTAACCGAGAACGATACCCATAAACGGTAGATGGAGTTATTCCTAATTTATTATTCGACGACTAGAAATTGTGGTCACGTTCCTCAAGTTCCACCTCTCGTCTTTATTCCGTGAGACACGAGGTCCGACCCCCTCCCCCCCTTGACCAACCTGTCCAGAAGTCTATCGATCCATAAAAGTCCTTTACTAAAAGTTTCGGATTAAGAACATAGAGGAGTGCAAATCTTTTCGTGATTTTAGGAAGTACCACTGTTGACAAGGAGCACTGATCGTTTCGAAGTACTTTGATCATCTTTGGAAGACCTTTTTGTACACGAACTAACGTACATGAGGGGGAAGTGGTTTTAGTGTGTATGTCACAGGAGGCGGGCGGAGAAACCTCGTGAGAGAGTCTCGATAGACTTCCCGTCAGAGGGTCCGACGTCAGGAGTAAAACGGGGTTTATTTTGAATTGAGTGTCGAGAGTCCCACACGCAAGAAAATTCAGCTGTCCCAATTGTTTCAGGAAATAAGGGAAACACAGTAGAGTGGGGAGTTCAGGAGTCTTAAGATTTGGTAGACAGGTGCACTATCTCGCTTTGGAACTACTCTCTCCTTTCCTGCCTGTCTCTTGTCAAACCAGTAAAGACGTAACAGGTGGTGTGACGACCTGTCTATCCGCACCCTCCACTTCTTAAGTGGTGTCACACACAATGGTCTCCGTGCATATGAACCGAAACGTCACACACCACACTAACGACCGTCGTCCTCGTCGATTAAATGGAAGGATTAATCCGTCTATAAGTTTACTCAACCGTGAGGGACTTGGGTACGGCGGTTTAACGTTCCGGGACAGTTTCTTTGGCATAGGGAGAAGTACAATTATAATTAATAAATGCAAGTATGATCAATCTCATGAGACCTCGTAATCGTAATTCTCTAGAGGGTAGTCGGACCGAACATACCGGTTACCCGAGGGTCGACCTGTAGAGGTAAACACTAACTAAAAAATTACTTCGACCCTTATCAGAGATGGTGTGAACCTTATCAACTTAGTTCCGAAGACTAAACAACACCATTCCCTATACAACAATGTAACTATTATCAAAGGACAAACCACCTCTTAAGATCGAACTTCCGTCTAAAGAGATACACCGTCACATGTGTCATCGTACCCTTTCGGTAAATACCAAGATTAAGGGAAAACTTGAAATCAAAAGGTCATTTCATGTCTACACTGACTACCCTACATGAGATTCGGGTATACATCTGTCCTGTCTTAAATATTGGTAGTCATTTTCGTAAGTAGAAAGTGAATACGTAGAGTAGTACCTTAAATTATCGATCTTCGTTGAAATCTCTAGTTGATTAGTTTGAAATAGTAAAATCATTACTTCGGGTCTCTTTCAATTCCTAGACCTCAGACATCATGATTTTCACACAACACCCCATGTCCGATCGGTTCCTATGTTTCTTTTCACCTAACCTTGGGACTTTCGGGAGACTCCTAGTACGGCCCAACTAACAGATACATATAAAAGCAGTGATATGAAGGATGTCCAGGTACGACCTCTCCCATGAGGATGAACGAGGAATTGTTAACAGGTAACTCGGGGTTCTTTGACGGTCCGTGGGAAGTTCTAGAAACCTATTGACTACCTGTTCCACCCGAATCAGGAAACGGCAAACGTAGAACATAAAGGGGGTCTGTGTACCGCGAAAAACGACCGAAGTCCGGACAGGATCTGGGTCGAGTCGGAAGGTCTAGGACCCACACACTACAAGGAATTCGAACGGACGACAAACCAAAAAATTACTCTCCTTTGACTTCTCGTGTTCTCCCTAAAAGGGGAGAGACACGCTAGTGGTCGTTCTCAACTTGACCTACTCTCGCTCTCTTCGTCTCGTCTCGACGTCACTACGATAGGTTAAGGTCGAAGATTTACAAGAGACCCTCCGATCGGTTCGTTTGTGGGAGCGGGGGTCCGGGGACACTTCCAACCCTCCCCGCCCTACCTCCCTCGAGCCTCGAGTCCTTCCAAACATTACTCCGCCTCTCCTTTACCTTCCCAAGACGTCGTAGAGGACATAACCGTACGCCATGAAATGGTGATCCCGGTGGACCCTTCGGGGGAGGGGTCGTGGAGACTAATTTGGTGCGGGTTCAAACTCGTCAATGTCTCCAGTCCACTTCCCCTCGATCTGTTTCCCCCTCTACCCATTCTCGTTCCCCTTCGTCTACACACTCACCACTACCCCAAGGGTATCGGGGGTTCTCCTCAAGGTTTTCAGGACTCGTCTCGAACAGAGAGGGGACCTACGTTTATCTGTGAGGGACGTCCTCCCCTCCGTCCGTGACCCGGTAGTGTAGTCACGGAACACGTGCACGACCTTCTTCCATTGTCTCGGTTCGGTTGACGGGTCCCGGACGAAAAGGGGGTGTTATGTTCAATAAAGTTTCCCTAACAGAGACAGGGGGATTCTTATTAACGTCGTATACCCTACCCATTCCTCGATCTTATTTCATTGGGTCTCATTCCTTTCCGGACCCTTTCTTCGACTACTCTGTGTGGAACTCTCGTCTTCATTAGGTGCTCTTTTGATAATTTGTTTTATCTTTTCTTTTTGTCCACTTATAAATAGACTACGAGACTACCCCCTTTCTAAAAGATTCGAATTCTCTTTAGTGTTTCCTTTTCTAACTATCCGAACAGATGTAAGTTTATTTTTTGATGTGTGAGGGGTTTAATTACTTTTTAATTTTCCGTCTCTTTGGACTCGTTTATGAACGTTGTTTGTGTCATCTGTTTTGTAATCGAAAAAATTATACCATTCTCCCGTACGTATATCTAAGTCTCGGGTTATTTATTTACGTATTTCCGAAACTGCTCCACCGGGTTCCCTTCAACTTTAAGATTATATGTACTTTTTACATGTTAAATTCGTTCATTAGACTCTACAGTTAATTATATCATTATAATATAAAAAATAAAAACCGGATTGTTCCAATTCTCTTACGAGTAAGTAACAACTACACAATCTCCCTCTAATTTGACTACATTCTAACGAACTCCCCGAAAGGACCACCGAGTGACCATTTCTTAAGCGAACGTTACGTCCTCTGTACCCAAGCTAGGGATCCAACCCTTCTGGAAGACCTCTTCCTTTACCGTTGAGTGAGGTCATAAGAACGGACCCTTTGGGGTACCTGTCTCCTCGGACCGTCAGAAGGTAGATCCCCCAGTGTTTCTCAGACTGTCCTGACTCACTGACCCGTGTTTGTGTTATAATGAGTTTTATATAAACCGACATAAAAAGTTTTCTGTCGTACAAGTATAGGAACCTGATTCATTAAAGTGACTTCCCGATAATAGGATTCCCTTATCAGACTTTATGTGTATTTCAAGATATAAGTTCGACAAGTAGTGATTTTGGGTTATCACTAGTATTATGAGTTTTTACCCCATTCTCAATTTAATACCGAGCCAGTAGACCATTTACTACGACATTGGTCGTTCACCTTACCAAGACGTCTTAAAAATTTCGGTACTTCTTTACGAATATATAACTTACAATTAACTTTTTTCGTTTTACGTTTTAATATTCATGTAAGAAAGGTTAATCTTACAATGTTCCTGGACATATGTGTATACGTTTCTTTTCCGATGTTCCTCGATTTGGTTTTACAATAGTCACCAATAAAGGTGCACCACTCTACTACTCACTAAAAAATTTCCGAAAGTTTTTTTTACATAAGGATATTCGTACGTACTAAGTCGTTTGATTTTGTCATTATTGTCGGTCTTTTGGTTTATGAAATAAATTTTCATTCTTCTCCTCCCCATTTATCTCATGGTATTCGACCCCTGTCCCACTACAGTCACCTCTGCGTATCGGTCTCTCGACTCAGTCGTTCAGCACATCGACCAGGGGTCCTAACCTCGGGTCAGCATCCTGTTCAACATCTACGTCATTCAGGCCTTCAGGTCCTCATCTAGACTCAGGCCCAACCTTTCCGGGACGAAGAAATACCTCCGTTTCTTGAGTCACGTCCCACCAGGTAAATCTTGGAGGTCCCGAACCCTTTTCTCCGGTGGTCCGGCAGGCACCTTCCGACGACGGGTAGGGGTGGGCCAGACTGAGCTTTCACTTCCACAATCGGAACGTCAGCACGGGCTGAGAGACGGTGGGATACCTAAACACCGGGAGGTCCGAGAAGTCAGGTATCTTAAAAGGTCCGTTTTTATGACCTCACCCATCGGTAAGGGAAGAGGTCTCCTAGAAAGGTTGAGTCCCTGACTTGGGTCCAGAGGACTTAACACCTGTCGAACCCCACATCATTTTCCGGTAGGAACACGACACAGAGTTGACACATCTTGGACGTGGGGTTCTAAGAGACCTGCCCCCTTGTTATGGACTCGATAACTTCATAGTCCTCCTTTCTGCACGCCTGACCCTACACTTATCGGTCGCCTCCCCTTCGGTGAAGAGAAACACTCCCGCCACCATTCACCTGGACCCGTCCAGTGTCGTCTCCCACTGACCCGTCAGGGGCCGCACGCACACGGACACGCACACCGAACCGGACCAGTGGGAACCGTGGTTGTCTCCGGACACAAGGGGTGGAAAGGGACTCTGGTTGTCACACACGTACGACGGTCCTCAGACCCACCGTTCCCCGCGACGAACACCAGTCCCTTGTGCTCTTTGACTATACAGGGGACCCTTATCGACTTGGTTAGAGACCTGAAGGATTGTTTCCCGAAATCGATCCACTGTAGTGGGCGATATACACGTCGAATCGAGAACCCACAGTCCTACAGAAAAGAAACGGACTTTTTCGTCTCGACCTACCTACGAAGTGTTATTAGTGTTTTTGACTCTTCTCTGTCACCCTCGACTATCTTCGAAGTAAAAAAAAAAAAAAATTTATACACACACAGCGACTGGATTTATAGGACTGAAGTAAAGACCTAGGTTTACGAACATGAACACACACGTGTGTTATGGGAAAAAAGAGGTTGCAAAAGAAGTGTAGTCTCCCAAGTGACCTTTTGTCCGACAGAATCAAGTCCGACGATATTGTTTTTGTACTATTGACCCTCCGAATTTCTTGGCTACAAATAAAAGAGTCAAAACCTCCAACCTTCAGGTTCTAGTTCCACGGATGTCTACACCGGACCACTCCCGGGTAGAGGACTAAACGTCTACCAACAGAAGACCGATGTTTGCAGAAGTGTATCACCTCCCGTCTCTCTCCCTTACCAAGAGAAAAGAACATTCACGCTTCCGGTAGTACTCCCAAGGTGGAAGTACTGTACCGTACTGATGGAGGGTCTCCGGGACAGAGGTTTCGGACACTGTAACTCCTACTCCCAAAGCCGTACTCAAACCCCCCGTGTGTTAACAAGTCAGGTATCGTTTCTCGAACTCTGACTCGAAACGTACGTCTGTCAAATAACCCTTCATGGGACACTCCCTCCCTCTCCCCTTCTTACCCTTCGTCCTAACCCGTCTTCTTTACTACCTCGACACTGACTCCGAAGCCGGTTAGCGTGTCCCCCGAGACCTCAACCCGACCGGGAAGTCTCACAAGACTCTGCTCCGTTCCTTAACTGGAGGTGTAACTGGACAGTGGCCTATGTCCGACGTCGAACCCTTCCCAGACCGGAACCCGTTCCGTCACCGATCCCTCTCAGAGTCGACACTCGGGGACACGACGTCCCCTGAACCACCGCAGACTGTCGTAGGATGTGTCCTGTCACTCTTTGAGTCTTGTGGAGTGGAGGTAGGACTGGTGACAGGTGGTGGGACCCGGGTGGAACCACCAAAGGTCGACGTTTTATCGAAAGAACTACCAAGATCGGTGAGGTAGTCCCTCCCGAATCACTCCATCCCTCAGTCCCGAACAGGTGTCCCGAACCACCAGGGTGAGGTCATATAGTAGTTGGAGTAGTGGACACACTCACTCACATTCGGTCACGGAGACGAGAATCCCTCGACTACAACCAGTGAAACTTTGTCGTGACAGGTCATCTTTGTATTATACTCGGCATCTAACTTTGAATTATTGGTAAGAAATTTTTTCTTTTTCCAGTTCATTTGGAATTATTATCTCAAATAAATTGGATTTTATTAGTTTAAAATAAAGTTGTATATCAGATAAAAATTTTTATAAAATTATTCAATTTTTTTTAAAAGCCATGATCCAGAAACTTTAAGGCCGATCCAAAATATCAGAGGAAAACCTGGTCACTCTGAAGTTCATGAGTCGTCCGTGTACACTGACCACCGATGACATAATCTTTAACGAATCTTACGGTAAAAAAAAAGACGATACTTAAGATGGGAGGATCAATTATTTTACATTCAAAAAACCCACTTCCTCCCCCTTCGGTTTTTAAGTTTAAGTAGTGGTAATTATAATTTTAGGTGTTTCGTATCCTAACCTAGACGAAACACACACGTCATGATTCTTCCCTATGGAAGGAGGATCTTCGGAGATTCGAAGACAATCTCACAAATGACTAATTCGAAGATTTAGATGTGTTAGACAGAAGTCCTAGTAGACCTCAGACCCTCTTCAAAGTTCTCTACTGTATCAAATACTACTTGACTTTTATTGTTATTTGGTTATGGTTGCACTTGGATCATTGTACTCGTCGTTATGGAATTTTTCAGGGTTCTACGACTCTATAATTCGACATTTTCATCTTCTATCGGAAGAGAGAAGACACCCAACACTATCGGAAGATGAAAGGGTTTCATCTTTCAATTACTAAAGGAGACTCGTTTCCTCCTGTTCTCCAAGCCACTCATCTTCAAAATGAAAATTCTTATAAACCCTCGTTTTGTAAATTTAACTAACTTAACGTAAAAGTGGGGCTTCTCTTATTGGCAGTCTTCACTCAAGTTCCATGTAAAGAGACAGAAACCGTTTGTGGTGCACCCAAAAGGTCGACATTCGCGGAAGACACCAGTAATGTAGTCCGTCTAACGGAAGAATGGGAGGTGACGTGACCCCACGACACAAGAAAGACAAATAAGTGCAGAGACAAAAAGAGGAGGAGGAGGACCACTAACCCATGAAACGGTCGAAAACTTTTCAAGAGACTCCCCGCCCATGACCGTTCCAACAAGACCCTGAAGGACGGGACGCAGAAGAGACCCACCTTTCGGGAGAGACACTCCAGTCTTGTAACAGTGAAGAAGAGTCTAAGGAAAACCTATGTTTCGCCCAAGGATGAAGGGGACTCAGGAGAGTGGGGTCTTTCGTTGTACCGTCTGATAAATCTTAAATAAACTGAAGAGCCGACAGTTCGAGGTCGTTCTAAACCCACGTGCACCACTACGACCAAAGGGACTCTAGAGGAAAATTTTTAAAATTAAAAAATTGTGGTTTTTGTAAAACGTAACCATATGTCGACTAATCGTTACAACACCATCAAAGTCCGCTTGTGACTTCCCTGAGTCGATATGTACATGGGTATAAACAAGAGGGGGGTTTGGGGGACTGTGGGTCCGACCGTGTAATGTAATCCGTCTCAAGGGACGCGAGATGTCATCCAGGAGCGACCAATAGGTAAAATTTATATCGTCACACATGTACTGGAAGGACTTCAGGGATTGATAGGGAAGGGGGTCCGTGGACACTCAAGTAAAGGATTCAGACACTCAGAGAAGTAGTCTAGAGAAAATGTTATCGAAACTCTTACCGTAACTTTGTACATATTATAGTATATACTTTCCTTAACGGTCAGGTCCAAGCTACGTACTATGACCTACGAACCCCGACCACGTGACTCTGTTGGGTCTCCCTACCATACCCCTCCCTCCTCCCTCCCCCCAAGTCCTACCCCTTGTACACATATGGACACCGTCTAAGTACAACTACATACCGTTTTGGTTATATTATAACATTTCATTAATTGGAGGTTACTTTTATTTATTTAAATATAATTTTTTTAATTTATCGAAACGGAACGAAGGAAGTCTTATCACGATCGGTTATCTTGGTACTACACTCGGTATATGAATCAAAAATTAAGTGGTCCTTGACGGAATTATTCACTTTGTCCACTGTAATTTAAATTATGACGTAAAATAAATTGGGATATATAGGGTTTATTAGAATAAAATTATAGAGTGGTTGTATTTTTTAATAATCACTCCATAAAATGTAAGAACTAAAAGTATGATTCAGAAGTTTTATACTACTCATGAAGTGTGTAGTCTTAAACGCAGGATTTAAAAGAAGTCTTTATGAACTAGAATAAATCTCAAGTTTTGTAAATACTACCTTTTACACCTAAGTGTATAGGTTGAACAAACTTTGTATGAATTTTGAAAAATTCTTGATTCAACTCATGGGGAGAGTTTAGTTAAAAGAAATATATAGGTGTCATTATTTTGACCAAATAGTCACTTCTTACTTGACTACACTAAAACCTCGTTTCACTTTTCATCAGGATGGTTTATTCCGACACAAATTACTTTTTTCTAAAGTATAATGAAAGTAAAAATTTAAATTTGAATCCAAACCACTTTCAACGTAGTCCAACCCTGGAGGCACCACCAGGACACCAACTCCGGGGGGGAAGGCGACACCTCCTGCGTTCAAGGTAGGGACCAACCCTTTGACTCTCGGGCACACGACGTACCGTACCGGGTTTTTTGTTTTATTCGATTGATTTAGAATTTTTTTTTTTTTTCACAGTTTAAATTTTAAGTGGAAGAGTGAGTGTCACCGGTGTTAAGTCTACAAGTCAAGTTAGTACACTCCGGTGAAATCTTATAAATTTCGGGGTAGATTAACTTTTCTTGTTTTAATCTCACTAAAAAAGGGTGCTATGGACACATCGATAAAAGTTCCCAAAACGAAATTTCCGTGTGTGCACGCAGACACATACGAACGGACGTGCACACATACAGAAGTAATTGAGACAAAGACTGAGACACAGACCCTAATATTGACGACGCAGGGATGGAAAATGACGTCACCCAAAATAAAGGAAGGAAAGACTATGGTAAAAAGTAGAGTACGAGGTAGGTCGAAAAAAATAAAGGGGAGATAGGACGAAAGGATAGACTGAAAGGCAGTACTTGCCCAGTGTTTCACATTAAAATTCTCTTATCTTAAAAAAAAAATCCCGTCCAAAATCCTAGTGTCTTACATGGAGTAGGGGGGCGTGTAAACATGGGTGGAGGTAGTAGTTGCAGAGGGTGGTCTCGTCATACAAACAAGGTGAGCCAGTCGGATGTAACTATGTCAGAATAGTGGGTTTCAGGTATTAAATGGAATCCCAAGTGAGAACTACTACACGCAAGTCACCAAAACCTGTTTACAGATTACTTACCAAAACCTGTTTACAGATTACTTACCAAAACCTGTTTACAGATTACTTGCCAAAACCTGTTTACAGATTAGTTACATAGGCAGTGACATCATAGTATGTCTCATAAAAGTGACAGGATTTCGAAAAGATACAAGTGGAAAAATTTATTAATAAAAAACATAACGTATTAAAACTTAAGGGTCATCATTTTTTTTTTATTTTTCCATCACATCTAAAAAAGGGAGTGAGATTTCATTTTACATTCGTTTGAATTTGTTGATTAGGGAACCTCGGGAAGTAACTAAAGGAAAAGAACTTCCAGTACCCGATTGTTTCCCCCTTTTGTAGGGACGATGACTTAGATAGACTCTAGGCGACCCGTGAGCCACAACCCAAAACGACTCTTCCGACGACACTACCAGTAAACAAAAAAACAAGACTGGGGTTGTTAACTGAAGACAAAACTCTACTTTTTCTTGTGTCTTTAGAGAGTCTGGGAGACAGGACCATGTCCCACCTCCCTCCAGTCGAGACCGAACACCCCACTACCAACGGTACCCTTCACTATTTGTCGTAGGATCGGTTCCTACACTCTACAAATACTTCGACTCCCTGTCCAGTCGACCCTGACCCACAGCAGTGGCCTGGTCTGGACCTCCCTCTCCCTTGACTCCGTCCCGGGAGTTCAATCGAACCCGGCCATCTGCACACTGGAACTCGTTCAGCCGGCGGAGGAACCCGGAGTCGAAGGAAGGAGTAGCAGTTTAGCTCGACATGGCACACACGAAGGAGGTGGTATAGCCGGACACTCTGGTCTAGACGAAGAGTCTCGTGAGTACGGGTGACGACCCGTCGTGGGTCCATGTCTCGACTCTTCTCCAATTTAGTTCGTCAAGGTAATAATCTTCGTTACCCCTCTTCCCTCTTTTATCCTCGATTACGTGGAGGTACAAGGTAAAGGTGAGGGGTTTATTAAGTGCAGACGTGCTCAGCAAAAACGAACTGGACAGTACTGGATTTGTACATAAGTGGTCGTCTATGGGTGTGTGGGTGTAGCAGGGTTACGGACCGGGTCAATACCGGACCGTGAGACTCGAAAGGAGACGTCGACCGTCCTCTCCGTCTGACCCCGGAGAACCCTACACCTACAGAACCCTCGTAAAACGTATCAAGTAGAATTGAGTCAAACGGTTCACAAATAACTCAATAGATGAATGAATAGAAATTTGGATACAAAAATTCGAGTATAAAACACGGTCCAGGACTTTATTCGGAAAATATTTCTAGTCGAGTAACTGAATATACAACTCTATTTGTCTAGGAAAATTCTTTTACAGTGTTTGTGTCAAGAATAGTAGGTCTTTGAGTATCTGATGAAACTCAACATATTATACAGACGTCCTTTGTCACTTCTCAGACAAAGAAAAAAAAATTCACGTATTTATTATTGTATTAGTCATCCACGAAGTCTGTAAGTCCCTCCCCTCTCTAGCAAATCCTGATTTTAAGTCAGTACTTCCATAAAGAGTATACACCTCTCCTTCCTTCTATCAAAAAACTCATCCTTATTATACCCAATTTCAAAAGTAATGCTAGCTGACCATTCATATACCGTTAATTTTCTATGTATCCATGTAACAACTTACTTGTCTAGTGACTGAAGTCCGAAGTCCAACCCACTGTCTTGGATCAGTCCGACAACGTCATTCTTCTTACCACTAGCACCAAAGACAAAGCCCCCTCTGTCACAAACACTACTACCGTACCGGTGAACCTCTACGAACACCTGTGAACTTGACGTCACATCAACTCTTTGACTTCCTCCTTATGTCTGAACTCTCAGTACCTTATCTCCACTAGTGGTTCAGTATTCTATCCTAAAACAAAGGATTTACTTTCTCCCCGTACTGCGGACCTCAGTAAACTTCACGTGTCCCGAACGCGAACCCCCTTCTTCCCCAGTCGTTTCCCGTGTCTCTTCCCTATTTGCCCGTGCACCCTCCTTTCGTTTCTTTTCGTAGCGCACATCCCTAGTTCCTCAGGCCAAAGGACCAAACCGGCTGTGGACACGGGAGACCGCTCTCCACGCGTCTTTCCGGTCTCCGTCTCGGGTCCCAGGAAGACCGACTCCTGCTTGTTTCCTGAAACACCTTTCTCCAGACAAGAAACAATACGAGCGACCGTTAAAACGAATCTCTAGACCCACAATGTACTAACGATGGTTCCCAACTTGAAAGTTCATGTAAAACATTTTATCCTTTTGTGTTGTTTTTTCCGAGACTCTCGGACAACTCAAGTGTCGTACCTCTCCTTAGTGACTCCAGAGTCTTGAGAAGGGAAACGGAAGACTCGTAGGAGAAGACGTTTGTGAGAGCAAAGACGTTTATCACACGTATACAAAAGCGAGTAGGGGTTCGAGTCTTCTCCGGTGTGACGCGAGTAGTCGGTCGCGGGGCTGTGAGATGTAATAAGCCCTCACAGATCTCAACGGTCGACTTTATCTCCGTTCTCTTAGTCGTACGATACTCGTCCAGACGAAGGTGTGGAAGAGGTCTAGGTACAAGTCACACGGGTCACTTAAAGTAATACCACGTACTGACTTTACAGTGCACCTTAATCTACATTTAGGTCAAGGTAATACATTTGTTCGTGGTAAAACTAGAGTAAGGTCTTGGTGGTAGTCTGACCTTTTCCCAATCTTCCATCTCTACCCTTGTTATGTAAAACCCTTTACTACAAAATCCCAAAAGAAAAAAAGAAGACTTAAGACTAATTTGGACATTGAAGACCTCTAAAGATGGTTGAGTTGATCACAGGTGGATCGAAACCAAATCGGGTCGGATGTCAAATAAGTACACTTCTCAACTGAGTAACCTTTTCTGAGACTACGACCCTCCCTAACCCCCGTCCTCTTCTTCCCCTGTTGTCTCCTACGCTACCGACCTACCGGAGTGCCTGAGCTACCTGCACTCAGACTCACTTGAGGCCCTCAACCACTACCTGTCCCTCCGGACCGCACGACGCTAAGTACCCCAG